>JAUNZO010002295.1:0-263556 GCA_031894775.1 Chloris gayana
ATACATAAATGCACATGTGAAGGTACCTCCTCCGGATCGTCACTTCGTCCCTGACCATGGATCCACGCTGTTAGAGTTGCCTTGGTGGAGAAGGGCATGGACTTGGAGTTGGTTGTCATCGACAAGGAGCTTTGTTGGGTTAGAGCACAATGTTAGGATGTTGTTCAGTAGTTTATGCTCAGACTGCTCAGACATGTTCTCGTGAGATAAAAACAACAACAATGTAGTGCTGTGTGTGATACTCTTCTATATATCCTGACCTTAAAACTGTAAAAACACAAATAACACATGGAGTGAGATTATATGTCTTTTGGATGTTTTTTGGGAGTGGGGGCGCTGTCGTGTGGCTCTGCTTTTGCTCACCGTACCGTAAAGGACCTATGCTTGGTTCTTGACATGAGCATTCCTCCTTAGTTTCAACCTATATAACCGTATATGATTGATCACATATAGAATGGTGTACCCTTGCGTTGTATCCACCAGTCCAAATCATTGGGTTGACCGCCTTTGGTCGTCCCCACACAGAATCAAACCCAAAGCGACCCCTGCCTGCTTTCACCCCTCTCTCTCTCTCTCTCTCAATTATATTTCCCAAGAATAGTCTAATAATAGTACAGTAGCATATAACGACGGATCACCTTATTAATCCCTCTTTTCTCATGGCCAACCCCCTCCCCACTAAACTAGGTGCCTTTTTTCGCTTTCCCGCGCTTATATATACTCCCCCATGCAACCGCCCCATGCAGCACCAATCCATCTGCCAACTCAACCACCTCTCTCTGATTCCTCATCAGCAGCCGCTTGTCAACGACACATTCCATTCCACTAGTAGCGAGCTTGAAAGAAGGACGACATGAATTTCTCGTCGTATTTCTTCTCCTCCTCTTCATCCTCCGACAAGAAGTCTTCGTCTTCGTCCTCCAAGCGCCGCCCGCAGCAGCAGCAGCAGCAGCCGCAGGCCGACGCCAACACGACGCGCTACCTCGGCGTGCGGCGCCGCCCGTGGGGCCGGTACGCGGCGGAGATCCGCGACCCGGCGACCAAGGAGCGGCACTGGCTTGGCACCTTCGACACGGCGGAGGAGGCCGCCGTGGCATACGACCGCGCCGCCCGGTCCCTGCGCGGGGCCCGCGCCCGCACCAACTTCGCCTACCCGGACCTGCCCCCGGGCTCCTCCATCACCCCCTACCTCTCCCCGGACCTCACCTCCGCCGACAACTCCCACCAGCTCCTCCAGCCCTTCTACGCCGGCGCCGACCCCGCCGCCGCCGGCCTGCAGCCCAACCCCGCCGCCTTCAACGCCGGCGCCGGCGGCGTCAAGGAGGACGACTACGACTACGCGCTACGGCGGCGCCGCCGACATGGCGTCGCTGATGGACGACATCGCCATTCCCGACGACCTCGCCGCGATGGCCGGCGGCGACTCCATGGACATGTCCGCCTCCATGTACGGCGGCGGCGGCAATGTCGGCGGGGCCGCCGCCGGCGGGTGGTGCGACGCGTCGGAGTTCGGCGGCGGCGCGGCTCCCGGCGCGCACGGGGTGTACTTCGAGGAGGGGTACGTGCACAGCCCGCTCTTCTCGCCGATGCCCGCCGTCGACGACGCCTGCGCCGACGGCTTCCAGCTCGGCGGCTCCTCCTCGTCCTACTACTACTGATTCGATCGATCGTGCTCTATTACTATCTGCGCCCGCCGGTGGACTGTGGCGCTGGGTGTGCTTAGCAGTTTCATTACTATACTTCCGTTGCAGGGCTTCTTCTGCGACGGGTAATAATTGCGGTTATTATCACTGTAATTTCTTCGTTCCATTCGATTCACTCATGGGCCGGAATCGCCGTCGCTGGACGATTCATGGGCCGTTTAGTCCCTTTTAGCTTTTATTTGTTTATTTTTTTTGGGAAGCTTGTATTCGTGTAAATTTTGTATCAGTCGGCATGCACTAGTGCACTGCTGGCGCTTCAGTGTAATATTTCCATCATATTATATGTATATTTCTTTCCTGAACTTTTTGGTATGGACCCCTTTTCATTCGAGCGATCGTAGTCTGTATCAGAGAGCCTGATGATGATCGTCAGGAGCTGGATATTCTGTTTCGAACAGCTTCATTGCACGCGCTCTTGCAAAGTTTGCAATATGGAGCTTCAAATGGCATTTGATCTTCGTTGGTCACTTTAACTGGCACTTGATCATCGTTGGTCGCTTATTGAACCCGAAAAATGCTCTGTTTAATCCTCCCTATCCGAGGGTTTATTTGGCAGGCCTGAAGAATATATGCTCCGGTCAATCGAATGTATATTTAACTTGCTGGTCCAGATAGTACTGTGCCAAGCTTCCTGTAATAACCGTTTGTCCCAATATTATTGATGTGCCAGTCCTTCTAGATTCTCGCTGCCTATGTACTCTGAATCTTTGTCAAGCACTCAAGCAGCAGGTTGTGCAGTAGGTAGTGGCACTGAAGTGAACAGCTGAACAGTGGCATCGTTTTGAATGTTCTTGACAAATCTTCAGTTGAATAGATATTAAGTTAAACGATGACTAGAACAGTTCCAACATATAAAGAAGAAATAAGGCAGACGTGACCTTTTTTTTTCCTTTTGAGAACAGACGTGACCATGGGTGGGTGAACTGCTTGAAGGCTCCGTTTGTTTATGGCTATGACTATGAGAGAAAAACAAGGCCTTTTTCCTGGTGTGGGCGGCCCATGATGCAAGTTTGTGGGCCGTTTCGTAGAGTCCATGAGGCCTGTCATTCAGCTTGCAGTGGTCCTCTTCCATATCATCAGCTCGCAGAATGCGAATCTTGGAATTGAAACTTAAGTCATTCTCAATGTAAGGTTTCGTTACGTGATTTTCTAAAGTGTCATGTTATTCTATATTTTTAAAATAGCTAAATGAAACTAGGTTTATTCAATGCTAAGTTTCATTTCATGTTTTCATATAGTTGTGCATCACTTAAATGTTTCTTCCAAGTAACCAATAGAAATTGTTTAATGTATAGAGATGAAACTTAAACCCTCTCCATGAAGTTTCATTTTGGTTTCAAAATTTTGATAACCGTGTATACCAAGTTTCATCCCTATGAAATTGGATTCTTCTCTTTTCTAATAAATTTCATGTCGTATCACTAATTTTACCTACATGATATATTACTTAATGCAAATAAATTTGCATTGAGAGTGGCACGGGCTTCTTGTTCAATGGAGTAGGACTGGATAGGAAACAGTGACTGATCCGCAGTGTCCGCTGTTAGGATTCTTAATAAAAATAATAAAATTGGACCGGCCGGTGCTGCCTCTGATTCACGAGCCCTACCCTCTTGTTTATTGCTACCCCTCCACTTTTAACTTCCATGTTATGATTTGCATGTACTTTTACTAAAGAGAAAGTCCAAATTACTCCCCTCAAGTATAATCAAAGTCTGGATAACCCCCTAAACTATTCTTTAGTTCAATTTAGCCTTAGAATAGTGCAATTTGGTTCATTTTACCCCTAACATAATTTATCTTTTTTTGTTTCTTCACATATAAGTGGAGTCTTAAGGTAAAATTTTATAGGGAGCTATAATACTTTGTAACACATGTTATAAAAATACATCATGAATTTTTTATCATTATTTTGATAGATAATGAAAAAATTTTATCATTATTTTGATAGATAATGAAATTTAATAGTATATTGATATGGTAATACAAAAGTGCATGAAAAACAATGACAAAAATTTGAAAATATAATTTTGGACATGTAATGTGATACCAATTACCATCCCATAAAATTTTAACTTAATATTCAACCTGTGCATGGAGAAACAAAAAACATAAGTTCAATTAAAGGGTAAATTAAACTAAATATGCTATTTTGTGGGTAAACTAAACCAAACACTAGTTTAGGAGGTTATCTAGACTTTGGCTATATTTGAGGGAAATAATTTAGACTTTCTCCTTTTACTAATGTTGGACCTGAGTTTTCAATCTTTTCCGTCTCACCTGCTGAGTCCTACAGCAGTCACTCCCTTTATCCTGGCACAATGCGACAGTCACACCTCAGCCGACGGCCGGCTGTCCTAAATCGAGCACCGATGCATCAACGCCGATCGAACTTTCTAATCCCACTTCGACGTTCATGCATGTTCTGAGCCGAAAAGTCTCCTCATGTCCCGCATGAGCTCGAGCCCCGAGGCCTACGAATAGCAATGTCAATGATGACGGCTCGATTACTAACCTGTGATCGGTAGCAACAGAAACAATGTCCATAAACGAGTTGTGCACGATGGAACGAGAGGTTTGGCCTCTGGCTCGAGGCTATCATCAACCAAAATTACTATCAATTGACCAATTCATAGACTGCATTTTTCTTTCTATAATCAATTTTCAGATACAATATCAAAAGGAAAGCTTCAACAGTAAAACTCTGAGAATAAGATAATTGTTTTTTAGATAGACTGAATAAGATAATTGTTTCTGCGCCTCTCTAATGTGCCCTTGATTTTTTTCAATTTGGCACATTATCCCTGCCTTTTGGAAAGAAATAGCACGTTTACCCTTGACAAACGAGTGTAAACATGTAGCTACAAGGGCAAACGTACCATTAACTTTCTGAAAAGCAGGCTTGTACCTTCGTTGAAAAAACGGGACGAAAATATGACTAGTAGAGATATTAAATATAATCTGAGGCGAAGGCAACCCTATAGCATAGCATTGTATAGCCACATCCACTACTCCGTGGCTTCAGCAGCGGCAGTGACGCAGGCAGTGCCGTCATCGCTACTTGCAACCCTATTTTCATCAGTGGCAACAGCGCCAGCATTAGCAGGCTCACTTTCATCGGTGTCAACAGCGCCAGCATCGGCAGCCTCACTTCCATCAGTGGCAACAGCGCCAGCATCAGCAGCCTCACTTCCATCCGTGCCAACAGCGCCAGCATCAGCAGCCTCACTTCCATTAGTGCCAACAGCGCCAGCATCAGCAGCCTCACTTCCATCAGTGGCAACAGCGCCACCGAAGCTGGCATTGCCATCAACTGTGGTATCAGCAGCAGTAGTTGCCTCAAGCAGGAAAAGCCTCACCATCTCCTCGCACGGCTGCCAGACGAGGCTCTCCCACGCCCCCTTGTCGCCCGCCGCACCGCCGCGTTCCGCCATGAGCGCGAGCACGGGCGTGGCGTCGACGCGGCGCACGTCCCACCCCTCCAGCGTGGAGAGCCGTCGGATCTTGGCCACCTGCGCGCGCGCCAGGGCGAAGGTGTTGTCCTTGATCTCGCGCACGGCGCGCGTCAGCATGGCCTCGAGCTCGGCCTCGCCGGCGGCGCCGCCGCGCTCCGCCGCCAGGAACGCGTGCATCTCCGGCAGGCCGATGGCGCGGTGCACGCCGCGGGTGTAGTCCGCCGCGCCTTCGCCGTCGCCGGGGACGAACGCCGCGCGCGCCTCGGCCACGAGCCCGCGCGCCACCATCTCGTCCACGCGCAGCGCCGTGTACCACTCCAGGAGCTGCGGCGCGGCGTCCACCCAGATGAACAGCACGTCGTGGGCGCGGCGGAACGCCGCGCCGTCGCCGTCCACGAGGTGCTCGATGTAGGTGTTCGACCCGCCGGCGACGACGGGGAGGCGGCCGGCGGCGAGAACGCGGGCCACGGCGCCGGCGGCCTCGCGCCGGAAGTCCTCCGCGGTGAACTCCGCGTCGCGGGGCAGCACGCCGAGGAGGTGGTGGGCCACCCCGGACATCTCGTCCTCGGTGACCTTGTTGGTGATGATGGGGACGCCGTCATGTACCTGGATCTTGTCGGCGTTGATGACGTCACCGTCGAAGCGCTTCGCGATGGCGATGGCCAGCTTGGACTTGCCGGTGGCCGTTGCTCCGAGGACGAACACCACCTTAGGCTTGCCCACTACGCGTGCTTGCTCCATTGTTGATTAGCGGAATGCTGGTGGATGATGAATTGATGATGGAAGATGATGACTCCACAAACAGGAGCATATGGTGTTTATATGTACCCAAAGATGTGAAACTATATATATGCATCATCAAGAACGGAAAGAATAGGCGAATGAGCCTCATTTTTTTATTATTTGGAGTATATTAAATTACTACAGTATACAGATCATTTCGAAATGTATTCCTTCCTGGGTTTTTTAGTTAATATCCAAATTTGTCTCATTATCTTGTGGTATACAATTATAGCCTTTACTGGTCCAGTTCAGCAGCATTCCTAGAGGTTTGACCAAGGCGTTGCTGTTTGTTTCTTATTTTGTTGCTTATTATATATATGAAAAAAACATTGCCAAATAAAACTATAAGAGTTGGAAACGGTCGTGTACTAATATATTATCATTAAACATTGCCATATTTGAGAGATCATCGAGGTCCGTTCATTTCAATCCAAGCAATAACCAAAATGATCACCAAATAGAAAGTAGCAAATAAATTCCTGCCAGATCATAAAATGGCATGCTAGATATGATCACATTACAACAAAGATTTGTGCTAAATAATGTACAATAGTTTACCTTCTTTTATTTTTTTAAATTCAAATTTAAATGAAGCATAAATCAAAGTTTTCTAGTGAGCTGTACTTGAATATCAGGAGTACTGTTTCCATAGTTTTTCTACTATAGACCACCACAAAGTACATAATAGAATATCAGATATAGTAATTTTTTAGCTTCTGTTACATTTATCTAGTTGGATTACAATAACAGTTCTAGTTCATATACCGTTATGAAAGCCCTTCTATGTCAAAGATGTATGATGAATATTGGTAATCAATGCGCCGAAAAAGGGATAAAATATTTTTTCAGCATTACTGCTCACGTGCGCCACAAAGGATGAAACATATATCGCAAGCGTTACGAGTCAAAAAGAGTTATCGATACCAATTATCTACATTCATCACAAAGGTGATGAAATATTGCATAACGTAACCAAGACGCACCTTCGAATTTAAGCAGTGGCGACTGCTAGTTGCAAATGCGCACCTCCCACATTGAGATGAAATTTCCACTAGAGTTGACAGAACTTAACCATATATTAAGAGGAGACATATGTATTACAATCGCTATGAGTCACAAACGGTTATCGATACCAAGGAAATACATGTGCATCACGAAGGTGATGAAATATGGCAAAATGTAACGGAAGGTGCACCTTTAGTTGCAAATGCACATTTCCCACATTGAGATGAAATTTCCACTAGAACCGTCAGATCTTCACCATGTATTCAAATGCTGCTTATATGTTGCCCGAGAGGCAGGTCACCCTGCCATGCATGCATAGTAGGCTCCATATTATATTAATAATATAATAAGACATTGCATAGTAAAGGTGAAGGTATATATTAGAGGATGTAAACACATTTATTTCAATTGTATATATTTTTTTGTAACGAAATCAAAGGACGAGGGCATAGAGCTTCAAATCAAAATCATATTGTGTAAGTACTGTGACGTCTAGTCCTTCCATGTTTTGAACCTTGTCCTGCCCTTCTAATGAACATAAATTTGTAATAACAAAAGAAAAGAAACTTGACCTAGTGCAAATAAAAAAATCCATTCACTTAAGGAGAGAATGACCGGAATAGGTTATGAAATTTATGTATATAGCATTACAGTTCACTTGCACTACAAAGGTCATGAAACATATATGACAGGTGTTACGCATCACAAATGGTTGTTGATACTAGGGATCAACTGCACTACAGAATTGATGAAATGTCACAAAACGTAAGACACATATAAGTCAACGATAATGGCACACATAAAGTTTTTGATCACCAACATTTCAAAGAGCTCCAAAAGGACCAAACTTGTATGAACTAAAACTTAATTAGCACATACTACATATAGTTCTTAAAATGGAATGATCTATGATAGATGATTTGACACTAGAGCGATTGGTGTTGACAACACATATGCTATGCCTCGATTATGATTCAGATATGATTTTGCATCACTAACTGTTGACACAACCTCTCACATGAAATTCATTAATGCAATGTGGAACACTGCTAAGACAGTCCCGCCATCATCTCCAATCCCGCCCATGATGCCATGGAGAACCTACGATCATAATCATATATTCTCATGGAAGAAACTACCAGAATGAGATAAGCAAGATACTAACACAAGACGATTTGTGGTAGTGAGGATGATGAATAGAAATTTATTATTTTAACTACTATATCCATTATTAAGAGATGGATCCTGGCTCCTCTTACTCACCAGCGGTTGGCTACAGAGGGAGAAGTATAAGGGGGCTAAAGGAGAAGTGGAAGCTAGAGCTTTTTAATTTTCTTGTGAAGGTGGCGGCATGTAGTTGGAGGATTAAATTTTGAGAAAATTTCCTCTATGGCCTCCAAAAAGATGAGGCTTCCTTCTATGGCCTCCAAAAATCAAACTTCCCTATGAGGCCCAATTTCATTTTTGACTTCCCTCTATGGTCTTGCCAGCAGATTTGATGCCTAACGGTGTTAAGTTTAGTGTAAAAAGACCGTTTTACCCCTAGAACGAAATAAACTTGTTTTTTTTAAAAAATATTCTGCTGGAAGTATTCATTTTCTGGTTGTTGTATAAATATGAAACATGTATTTCAGCTTGTTTTAAAATTGAACTGGAACCAGAAAATAAATACTTCCAGCAGATTATTTTTTTAAAAAAATAAGTTTATTTCGTTCTAGAGGTAAAACGGTCTTTTTACACTAGACTTAACACTGTTAGACACTAAATCTAACGGCAAGGTCATATAGAGAAGTCAAAAATGAAATTGGGCCTCATAGGGAAGTTTGATTTTTGAAGGCCATAAAAGGAAGCCTCATCTTTTTGGAGGCCATAGAGAGAATTTTCTCTTAAATTTTGGTGGAGAAGTAACATATTTGGTCACCATAGTGAGACTTTGTAGTAAATGTGATGAGTCTTGTCCGTTGGAAAGTGTAAAAGTAGGATGGTGTGCATGCTAGTAGGATTTCATGTTTCAACTGGGTGTTTACAAATAGATGGAGATAAAAAAAAAAACTGGGTGTTTACAAATGGAATTTGAAATAGCCAGGGGATGGAGCATACGCATGGATATTGAAGGCAAGGATACACATTAAGTGGTGTTGCTGGGTTTCCTCAAAAAAAAAAAAAAAAAAAAGGTGGTACTGCTGAGTAGCATAGCAGCGCGTTTCCTGATCCACGCTCGCACAAGATTGGTTGGAAACGAACGTGGTCAAACTTTTCCTATACAAGGTTTCATGATAACACCTTTGTATTCAAAATTTCATCATAACTTTCAAAGAAAACTTTTTGCTCTAAAGTTTGTGATCAAAGTTTCTCTCCTCGCGCGCACAAATTAGACTCCCCCGCATAGCAGCCCGGTCGTATGACAAGAACTGTATTTTCCATTGTCTAAAAGACATTGATCTGTAGGTACTAAACTGAACTGAGAGCATAGAGAAGCCAATTGACGGGCCCTAGAACTAAATAAATTTGCCGGTCGAAAGTTTGATTCGCATCAGACCATATCACTTAAACGTCGTTGTGCCATTCATAGTTTCATGCCAGCGACAACAAAATCTCCAAAAACAGAACAAAAAGAAATAAATTGCCTAAGACCAAATAAAAAAAAATCGAGATACGTTTCCCAAACCATAGAGCAACCCCCGCTTGGGGTACAAGCTTATTTGCAGCTTGTACCTACCTCCTCGTCCTCCCATCCAACCACTCATCACAACTATAAAACCCCACCATGCAGGCGTGCATCGGCGCATGGCCATACATTCCCAGCCTTCTTATGCCAACGCCTCCACCGCATCATCAACGGCGATACGCACAGCAGCCTCCTTGCCACTGTCTCCATCGCCACGCTCGGCAACCACAGGAGCAGCAGGGATGACGACAGCCGCTGGAATCTCGACGAAACTCCTGACCATCTCCTGGCACGGTTCCCAGACGATCTTCTGCCAGGTCTGCTGGTGGCACGCCGCCGCGCCGCCCGCCATGCACGCGAACACGGGCGTGACGTCGACGCGGCGCACGTCCCATCCCTCGAGCCCGCTGAGCCGTCGGATCTTCGCCACCTGCGCGCGGGTCAGGCGCACGGTGTTCTCCTTGATCTCCGCCACCGCGCGCGCCAGCAGGCCCGCGAGCTCCCCTCGCCGGCGCGCTCGGCGGCCAGGAACGCGTGCATCTCCGGCAGGCCGATGGCGCGGCGCACGCCGCGGGAGTAGTCGCCGTCGCCGGGGACGAACGCCGCGCGCGCCTGGGCCACGAGCCCGCGCGCCACCATCTCGTCCACGCGCCGCGCCACGTACCAGTCCAGCAGCTCCGGCGCGGCGTCCACCCAGATGCACAGCACGTCGTGGGCGCGGCGGAAGGCGGCGCCGTCGCCGTCCACCAGGTGCTCGATGTAGGTGTTCGACCCGCCGGCGACGACGGGGAGGCGGCCGGCGGCGAGCACGCGGGCCACGGCGCCGGCGGCCTCGCGCCGGAAGTCCTCCGCCGTGAACTCGGCGTCGCCGGGCAGCACGCCGAGGAGGTGGTGGGTCACCCCGGCCATCTCGGCCTCGGTGACCTTGTTGGTGATGATGGTCACGCCTTCGTGCACCTGGATCTTGTCCGCGTTGATGACGTCACCGTCGAAGCGCTTCG
Organism: Chloris gayana; assembly: GCA_031894775.1. Lineage (NCBI taxonomy): Eukaryota > Viridiplantae > Streptophyta > Magnoliopsida > Poales > Poaceae > Chloris > Chloris gayana. The sequence goes on from JAUNZO010002295.1 coordinate 10,616, forward strand.
CGATGGCGATGGCCAGCTTGGACTTGCCGGTGGCCGTGGCCCCGAGCACGAACACCACCTTGGGCTTCTTCACAAATCCGGCGATGGGAGCGTCCTGCATTGCCATTTTCACTTCTCGGGGAGTATTAGCTCAGCCTGGTGCTCGATGGATTTGGCGAAGAGGATCGGAGGCTAGGCGAGCTTCTTTATAGGCTCGTTGTTTGTACAAGGAACAAATCATTGTGAACGTGGAAGATCTTGTAGATCACCTCGTTTTCACAAGGAAATTAATAAGTTCCTTCTGGTTTTTGCAAGAGTATAAATGGAAAACAAGGTTGGCACTTTGGCAGTGCATTGCATGCTTCATCCTTCGATGTACCAGAGAATCAGCATTGCCTGTTCTTATCTATAGTCGATGTGGTGTATAAATGTTTGTTACCAAAAAGATTTACCGTATATCGGCACAATTGTTGCATTCCATTTATATTCGGTGTAGAGACATTGAACCAGGCACCTGTTTCTGACTTCTTTCGTTACTACTAGGATATAGCTGTCAGATTTAATATATAATCATGAAATCATTAAATATTGCCAAATTTTCGAGTTGGCAGCGGTAATCTTCTGTGATACAGTGACATTGCCAAAAACGGCTGTGCCTTTCCTGTGCCCGTTGCCTGTGCCGATCTGTGTTCCCGCACTACGGCATCCCACAGCTCACAGCCAGAGACTGTGGGCTAGTTTGGATGACGCCCTGGCAAACGTGTCTGAGTCAGGCACCACACTCAGGCGTCCGATTTCAGACGCATGAGGCTGCGATCGATGTCTGATGGGCAAGCTGCTTGGGAGGGTATGAACCAAACTAGTCCTGTGTCCCACAGTTGTCTTCCGTTTAATCTGAAGTTCTAAACGGACTCCCTCCATCCCAAAACGATTGTACTTTTGAATTTTATGCATCACGTTGGATCATCTATCTTACTCAAAAAAGTTCAAATAATATTTGTTTTTATATAAATTATTTATTTATTAAAGATAATTTAATTATAACATATTTATTTTAATATTTGTATAATTCAAATATAACAAACAGTCAAGGTGGTGTTAAAATGTCAAAGATGTATGATGAATATTGGTAATCAATGCGCCAAGAAAGGGATAAAATATTTTTTAGCATTACTGCTCACGTGCGCCACAAAGGATGAAACATATATCGAGCGTTACAAGTCAAAAAGAGTTATCGATACCAATGATCTACATTCATCACAAAGGTGATGAAATATTGCATATCGTAACGAAGATGCACCTTCTAATTTAAGCAGTGGTGACTGCTAGTTGCAAATGCACACCTCCCACATTGAGATGAAATTTCCACTAGAGTTGACAGATCTTCACCATATATTAAGAGGAGACATATCTATTACAATCACTATGAGTCACAAATGGTTATCGATACCAAGGAAATACATGTGCATCACGAAGGTGATGAAATATGGCAAAATGTAACGGAAAGTGCACCTTTAGTTGCAAATGCACACTTTCCACATTGAGATGAAATTTCCACTAGAACCATCAGATCTTCACCATGTATTCAAATGCTGCTTATATGTTGCCCGAGAGGCAGGTCACCCTGCCATGCATAGTGGATGCGGCTTCCGGTGAGGCTTCTCTCCTCCCAATTCCTACTCCCATGCATACTCTCGCCACATGTCAATTTTTCATTATTCGTTCAACATATTTGGTGTGTGGACCTGGAACGTTGAGTAACTCCATTGATGCCATAAGCCTACCCCCCATCCCCCTCGTTTCAAAGAAAACAACATATTCAATTATCTCCGGTCATGGAAAAAACAAATGAATTATATGTCAAAATAATGCACATGTGCCGATCAATCTCTAATGTTCTGCCTATGGTGGCTCCAAAACTCCAATCTCGAAATCTTCTGTTCCAAGATCCAGCAGCGCTTAGCCCAAATGATCAATTCGCAGTCTCAGAAATTGAACTCATTGTATCTCCAATCAATCTCAGATCAACTATGATGTGGAAAAATAGATTGAATCCTGATGTAAACATTATTCCACGCTGCCAGATTGAGAGCTTTACATGGATGAATGGAGAGAGAGAAGGAGAGAGGGAGACAACGCAATGGGATAACTAAACGTCCTCGGATTCGAAAGTACGAGCGTTTTTTTGGGGGGGGGGGGAATCAAAATGAAGGAACAATCAATAGGGGATATCCACGTCGTGGGAGTATGCATGGGAGTAGGAATTGGGATCCCAATTCCTACTCCCATGCATACTCCCACCACATGTTAATTTTTCATTCGTTTAACATATTTGGTGTGTGGACCTGCAATGTTGAGTAACTCCATTGATGCCATAGAGTCTAACCCCCCCCTCTCGTTTCAAAGAAAACAATATTATTTAATTATCTCTGGTCTTGGAAAAAACAAATGAATTGTATTGCAAAACAATGCACATGTGCCGATCAATCTCTAATGTTCTGCCTATCGTGGCTGCAAAACTCCAATATTGAAATCTTTTGTTCCAGGATCCGGAAGTGCTAAGCCCAAATGATTAGTTCACAGTCTCAGAAATTGAACTCATTGTATCTCCAATCAATCTTATATCAACTTTGAGTGGAAAAATAGATCGAATCCCGATCTAAACATTGTTCCATGCTGCCAGATTGAGAGGTTTACATTGATGAATGGAGAGAGAGAGAGAAGGAGAGAGGGAGACAACGCAATGGGATAACTAAATGTCCTCGGATTCGTAAGTAAGGCTAGTTTTTTTTTTTTTTTTTGGGGGGGGGAGGGCATCAAAACGAAGGAACATCCACATGGTGGGAGTATGCATGGGACCCCAATTCCTACTCCCATGCATACTCCCCCACATGTCAATTTTTCATTCGTTCAACATATTTGGTGTGTGGACCTGCAACATTGAGTAACTCCATTCATGACACAGAGTCTAACCCCCCCCCCTCGTTTCAAAGAAAACAACATGATTAAATTATCTCCGGTCAGGGAAAAAACAAATGAATTATATTGCAAAATAATGCACATGTGCCGATCAATCTCTAATGTTCTGCCTAACGTGGTTGCAAAACTCCAATCTTGAAATCTTCTCTTCCAAGATCCAGCAGTGCTAAGCCCAAATGATCGGTTAGCGGTCTCGAAATTGAACTCATGTATGACCAATCAATCTCGGATCAACTTTGATGTGGAAAATAGATCGAATCCCGATCTAAACATTGTTCCACGCTGCCAAATTGAGAGCTTTACATCGATGAATGGAGAGAGAGAGAGAAGGAGAGAGGGAGACAACACAATGGGATAACTAAACGACCTCGGATAACTTGGAAACCGACATTTGGAAGGAGGAACAAATTGTGGTGCAATAACTTATTTGTGAGACTCCGGATATTAATAATATAATAAGACATTGTATAGTAAACGTGAGGGTGTATATTAGAGGTATATCAATTATTAAGAGATGGATCCTCGCTCCTCTTACTCACCAACGACTTCCTAGAGGAAGAAGTGTGTGTGTGTGTGTGTGTGTGTGTGGAGGGGGAAGGGGGGGGGGGTGTTAAAGGAGAAGTGGCAGCTAGAGCTTTTTAGATTTTTTTTTGAAGGCACTCAATATCGTAGATTCTAATTTCGTGATTGGAACTTCCCATTTCAAATAATAAGCAATGCAAGTGATTATGCCATGGGAGCAATTCTTGCCCGGAGGAAAGAAGATAAAGTACATGCTATTTATTAAGCTATTAAGACATTGAATGAAGCCCAAATTAATTATACAACCACAGAGAAAGAGATGTTAGCAGTGATATTGGCTTTTAGATCCTACATTCTCAATTCTAAGGTGATTGTATAGACATATCATGCTGCTATAAGATATCTAGTCTCTAAGAAGGAATCTAAGCCCAGATTACTATGATGTTTATTGATGTTGTAAGAATTTGATTTGGAGATAAGAGACAAAAAAAATGTATTGAAAATTTAGCACTAGACCATTTATCTCGTCTAGAAACAGAAAAAAGAGAGCCCATTCTTGATGAAATGCGCTAAGAGCAATTATATGCGGCCTATGATCATATAGAAATCTGGATGATGGATATTGTTAAAGGTTTTGAAGGGAAGCTACATCTCCTTGGAAAGAATATAAGAAGGAAAGTAAAAAGTGAGATGCAAAAATTTATATGGGATGATCCTTATCTATACCGATATTGCGAAGATGGAGCTGTGAGAAGGTGTGCCTCGTGAGGAACGAGAGAGCATTTTATCGAAGTTTCATTCTTCGGATGGATATTCTTCAGATACATTTCATAACTAAAGCCAAAGTATAGGCTAGTGGATTTTATTGGCCAATGATGCATGAAGATGCTAAAAGGTATGTTGCCCGATGCACTCAATGAAACCATTCATAATTCTCATGGTTATGTTAATAACCAAAATGCTATGCCGTTCAAATAATACAATCTTCAACTTTATATATTTGATGTTTGGGGGATGGATTTCATGAAACCATTCATAATTCTCATGGTTATGAATATATATTGGTTGCGGTTGATTATATCTCTAAATGTGCGGAAGTCATGCCATGCAAGCACAACACAATAAGAAAATCAAAACAAATTGATGACAGAGTGTATATTCCAAGGTATGGTGTCCTAAGAGTGGTAATAACAAACGGAGGTTCTCATTTTACTAGAGTTGAGTTCGCTAGGTTTCTAACAAAATCGGGAGTTGAGAATAAAATTGGGATCGCATATTATCCTCGGACTAATAGTCGGCAGAAACATCAAACAAACTGTTGAAAGGATCCTTTCGATGATTGTTACAAAAGAAGGTAAAGATTGGGCTATAAAGCTTAATGGAGCACTCGGACATATAGGACAACATTTAAAACTCCAATAGGCATGACACTCGTATCAATTTGTATATGGGAAAACTTGCCATTTGTCTATTGAATTGGAGCATAAAGCATATTGGGCAAATTAAGGAGATGAATTTGGATCCGGATGCTTCCGGAACAAAAAGGAAAATGGAAATAAGTGTATTGGAAGAAATGAGACTACGAGCATATGAAAATGCAGCAATCTACGGTGTACAAGGCACGAATGTAATCTGGAGAATCGGATGTCCGTGGTGTGTGTTGTAACCGGGTTCTTACCCCATTTTTCTTCTTAATATAATGAAGCGCAACTCTCTTGTGTTTTCGAAAAAATCTACGTAGTACATCGCTGTTTCCCTTAGAGTATGCCAAGGATTATATCGAATCCACCAGGATCAACAAGAGAACTGTGTTTATGGTTTACTATTTCGTCTAACACATCAATCCTAGCATGAAGTACATATTGCACATACAAGAGCATGAAAAGTGGAGAATTTGGGGTTTGTGCCGATCGACGCATGAAGATGCCGACCGGCACGAAGGCTAATCGAAAAAGGCTTAAAAAGAAAACTTGTAGGAGCATACACATCGACCAAAGAGGAACACTTGGAGTTAGCCTATATGCATCTAGCGGTCGGAGAAAGGATGTGTCGATCGACGCTGAAGCGATATTTATTACCATCTTAATTCTAGCTTACTTGGCACTTTAAACAATTATCGAGCATCGAAGATAGCAAAAGAATGCACACCTTTCCGTGGAGGTCACCGATTTATCTCTACCGACATCAATCCAAGTAATCATGCATGCTTCCGGTACCTACCTTACTATCTAAACATGTATCCGGATGTCTAGCCCTGTCACGACTAAACTACACATCTAGCATCATTCAACAATCATGATTTATTACAAGATCCGGATGACTAGTCGTCGGGTACCTAGATTAGGGAACCCTAATCGGGTACTTAATCCGGCTAACAGCTCCGTCTTGTACGCGTAAAGGATACGTAAGTGGGGCCCGAAACCTCCGCCTCGCCCGACCCCGAGCTCGGGCAAGGTCCACAACTTCCGCCTCGCCCGACTCCCGAGCCGGGCGAGGCCCACAACTTCCGCCTCGCCCGACTCCCGAGTCGGGCGAAGTCCACGACTTCCGCCTCGTCCGACCCTCGGGTCGGGCGGGCCCACGATCTCCGCCTCGCCCGACTCGGCGTCGGGTGGGACCGCAATCCCCGCCGCGTTCGCCTTTGCTTCGCGGAGAAGCGACCTCACCCACCGGATAGGGGAGGAGTTGCGGCAGGCCGGTAGGCGCAATTACAGCCGCCCGGGAACTCGTTTCACCAACATGACGTGATGTGACCGGCGCAGTACCTACCCGTCCCGTTCCGCAGCGCCGCACGCTAGCGCTAGCTCAGCCGCAGAGCAGCGTGATCATTACCAAGCCCATGATGGCCTCGTGGACCGGGACGGAGGCCGGGCGATTGACGGGACAATAGCCTCGTAATCTGTCCCGTGGCTGACCAACAAGCATCCGCCTAGGCCTACGAAGGCTACGAAAGCCGGGCCCGCGGCCTCCGCCTCGCCCGACTCCGGGTCGGGCAGGTGCACCACTTCCGCCCCGCCCGACTCGAGACTCGGGCGGGCTCAGCGATCCCCGCCTCGCCCGACTCGGAGGCAAATGGCTTAAGCCTCACAGTGAACAGGGATCGCCATAACTCCGCTCGGGAACTCACCAATCCACAGGGATTGGGTGAGATCAGCGCAGCTCCTCTTGTCTCATCTTCACGCGTCGCCCGACACCCCCGGCACGATGACAAGACGGAGGCGTCAACACCATCTCCGCCGGAGCCATGATGAACGGGAGTGATGGATGGAGACCGCCATGCGACAGACGGCTGCCACGATGACGAGCGTGGCATTGACTCCGGCGCTACCAATCAAGACTAACCGTACGCCGCACGACCGGAGCGCCCAAAGCGGCCCGCATGCGAGCAGGGTAGTGCACGACGGCCCCGACCCCGCTTGGGACGATAGGTAGTAACTCCGACCCCACCCGTAAGTGGCCCGGCCCTTGGACTATAAAAGGGACCCCACACACACGCAAGAAAGGAGAGACCACGAGATCGAGCTAATCGAACTCATCCGACACACCTCCTAGAGCACATTGCAAACGGAGGCTTGGAGCAACCCTCCTCCCTCGCCTCCTTTGTAGCTCTTTTCACAAGGCGAAACACGAACAATCCTCGAACCGGACGTAGGGCTTCAAGTGCCCGAACCAAGTATAAACCACGCTCTCCTAAATCATCCAAGGCCCATCCGAGTAGTAGCGTCGATCCCCTCCAAACACAAATTTACTTGTCGGCCGGTTTCACAACACCGACGGCTGGCGCGCCAGTAGGGGACCTCGACGCGTTCGACGATCTTGAAGATGGCGAGCCACACCGTCGATCGGACTCGAGGCGCCCTCGTGACCTTCGGGAGCCCGGAGTTCATCGTGACCGGAGCCGGGAGCCTCGTCGCGCGTTCTCCCGCCGACCTCCCGGTCTCCACACCACTTTCCCGCCGTGTACCGCCGCCGCGGAGCTCGCGGGCATGACGGACTCGCGCAGTGGATCCGATACCGGCAGCCACCACCCTCGCGGGAGTGTATGATGGTGGAGGACGGGGACACCAGCCGACACCGACGGCATCAACGACACGGGCCGTGCGGCCCCGGCGGCCGCCGGACTCCCGGCCGGGGTAGCGCCGCCGTCCGCGGCGGTAAACGCCGGCGGTGCAGGGAACGCACAGCCGCACGCCGCGGTGCCACAACAACAAACCCCTCCGGGAAGCCCCGAGCCCCGGGAGGAGGACGACCTAGAGCAGCCTGCTCCGACGCCGACGCGAGGTCGCAGAGACCGAGCGGCGCTAAAGGAGGAGCGCGAACGCCTCGAGTGCGAGGTGGCGCGGCGCCGGCGCAGCGCGAACTCGCTCGCCGGCGTGGGCGCGAAGCCCAAAGAAGGATCCCGGACGAGGCAAACCACCTCGCTCCCAGTGTACGAGAGGCCCAGCCGTAACGTGGCCGCGGCCGCGACACCGATCCGCGCGCTTCCGCAACCGGTCGACGAGGACCAGCGGAGGATCCAAGAGGAGGTCGAAACCTCCCGGACTTAGCGGCCGTCCAACAAAGCCGAGCGTGAGCAAAGCTCCGCCGCGCGGCGGAAAGAGGCCGCTGCCTCCTACCACACGCCAAGCCGGCCCCGGGACCGAACGGTTCGGCCCACCCAACCGCCGAGCAAAGCGGAACCGGAACTCGCCGTCGGCTCGGCGGCGGATGGGCGAGTCGCGCGACGCACGCGATACCCCGACCGCCCGGCGTCGGGAACAAAACCGCGCTCCAAGGCGCGGAGCCGAGGACCACGGGTACGCCCCGGCGCGGAGGACGATTCGACCCGGAGGAGGACAAACCTCCGGTTATGACGGGGCCCAAGGCCTTTGGGCCCGCCATTCGGCGGGTTCCGGTGCCCCAGCCGATTCCGGCCCCCAAGCAGCATCACCAAATACAACGGGGAGACGAACCCCGCATTATGGCCGGAGGATTACCGCCCGGCATGCCAAGCCGGCGGCGCCACCGACGAGCGGTTCATCATCCGCAACTTACCACTCTTCTTGGCCGATTCGGCCAGGATGTGGCTCGAGCACCTCCCGAGGGCTCGATCCACGATTGGTGGGACCCGGAGGAGGCCTTCATCGGCAACTTCCAGGGCACGTACACGCGCCCCGGAACCCGTGGGACCTCAGGACCTGCCGGCAGCGGCGTACGAGTCCTTGAGGGACTACGTCAAGCGCTTCTCCCGCAAGTGCAACACGCTCCCCAACCTCGCCGACGCAGAGGTGATCTCGGCGTTCATCGCCGGCACCAACAACGAGGGGCCGGTGCATGAGCTCGGCCGCAACAACCCGCGCACCGTCAAGGAGCTACTCGACGTGGCAACCAGCCACGCCTCCGGAGAAGACGCCGTGGATGCCCTCCTTCATCGAGCCAAGGGCAAGGCGAAGCGGAACGAGAGTTCCGGTGCGGGCCCGTCCTCCCCGCATGACAAGAAGCGTAGCGCAGGAAGAGCGGCGACCGCACCGCCGCGACACCAACTTCGTCGCCGCCGCCGAGCGCAAGCCGAAGAAGCCGACCGCCGACGACGGCAAGCAAGGGCCAGCACTTCGAGAAGATGCCGGAGGCGCCGTGTCCCAACCACGGCCGACCCGTCAACCACGCCCTCAAGGACCGCGGGCCGATGCTCAAGTTCCCGGGCACGAAGGCGAGGAAGTTCGACCCCAAGAACCCCAGCCCCAAGAACGACGACGGCGACGACAAGGACGCGGACGGCGGTTTCCCGCAAACCACCGGCCGCCTCATGATCTTCGGGGCGGGGGACCGGCTCCTCCAGGCGACACCGGAAGCAGGAGCGGCGCGAGGTCTACGCCGCCGAACCCGCGACCCCGACCTACCTCAAGTGGTCCGACGCGGCAATCACGTTCGACCGCAGCCGACCACCCCGAGCGCGTTCCCGACCCGGACGCTACCCGCTCGTCGTCGACCCCATCGTCGGCAACAAACGACCGACTAAGGTACCGATGGATGGGGGTAGTGGTCCGAATGTTTTGTATGCGGAGACTCTTGATGCCATGGGGATCGACCGCTCTCGGATCCGGCCATCGGGCGAGCCCTTCCACGGGGTTGTGCCCGGAAAGACGGCCGTGCCGCTTGGGCAAATCGACTTGCCCGTCACCTTCGGCACGCCGATCAACTACCGCACCGAGACCCTCACCTTCAACGTGGTGGACTTCCCGGCGCGTACCACGCCATCCTCGGGCGACCATGTTACGCGAAGTTCATGGCCGTTCCCAACTACATCTACCTCAAGCTCAAAATGCCGGGTCCGAAGGGGATCATCACCGTGAACACGTCGGTTCAGCGTGCTTACGAGTGCGAGGTGGAGTGCTGCGAGCCGGCTGCGGCGCTCATCAACAAGTCCGACTTCCCACAGGTCGCGACTTTGGAGTCGGAGGACACGCCGACCCCAAAGAAGGCGATCCGCTCTTTCGAGCCGGCCAAAGACACCAAGATGGTGCCCCTCGACCCCGCCGACCCCGAGGGGAAGAAGGTCATCATCGGGTCCGCGCTCTCCGACAAATAGGAAAGCGCGCTCGTCGAGTTCCTACGCGCCAACAAGGACATCTTCGCGTGGAAGCCCTCGGATATGTCGGGAATCCCTAGGAACATCGCCGACAACGGTACGCAGTTTACGGGAAAAAGTTCCTAAACTTTTGCGACCACCGGGGCATCCGAGTTGATCGAGTCAGCCGTCTCACACCCCCAAACGAACGGGCAAGTGTGAGCGCGCAAATGGCATGGTCCTCCAAGGATTGAAACCCCGGATATTCAGCAAACTCGGAACATTTGCCGGGAAATGGGCGAAAGAGCTCGGTGCGGTGTTGTGGAGCTCGAGGACGACGCCGAGTCGAGCCACGGGTCACACTCCCTTCTTCATGGTGTACGGGGCCGAGGCCGTGCTACCCACAGATCTGGATTATGGAGCTCCGCGCGTGCAAGTTTTCGATCCGGAACTCAATAAGCGTTATCTCGAAGATGCGCTGGACCAAATCGACGAAACAAGGGAAGCTGCACCGCTGCACTCAGCCGGATACCAACAAGCACTCCGCCGCTACCACGACCGCAAGATCAAGAAGCGCGCCTTCGAGCCCGGCGACCTCGTCCTTCGACTCCTCCAGGGGAATCAAGGCCGGCACAAGTTAACTCCGCCATGGGAAGGGCCCTACACGGTAGCCGAGGTGCTCCGCCCCGGCACGTACAAGCTCAAGGACGCCAACGGAAACGTGCTCACCAACGCATGGAACATCGGGCAGCTACGTCGCTTTTACCCTTAGCTTATTGTTTCAGTTTTTTATGCAAATGAAATAAAGAGAAAACCTTTCTCTTTTTTCTCTTGTTTTCGACAAATAACGAATAAGTCCAAATTTGCCGGCCGCCGGCCCCGACTCTCCCGAGTCGGGGCTCCACCCGGCGGGTGCGCAAAGGAGGCCGTGTGCGGGTCCCGCTTGTGCCCACGGCTGCGGAACTCACACGAAAATCCCTCGCTGCGGGCCCGACTTGGACAGAACCTAAGCGCCGACGATGGCTCGGCCGGTCCGACCGGTCGGCTCGGGACTCCGACGCCTCTACAGCCTAGGAGCGGCCCGTCGCTCACCCGAATGAAAAATCTAAAGCAACCGGGCGGTCCGAAAAAGTCTAATCCCATAGTGCAAGTCCAACTCGGACAGGACTCGGAACGCCAACGACTACTCGGCCGATCCGATCGGCCGACTCGGGACTCCGACGCCCGGCGGCTAAGAGCGGCCTAAGTCACCGATCAATCGAATGAGGAATCTTAGGCTACTAGACGGTCCGAATGAGAAGGAAGCCACGAAAGGGGAACATGTGAGAAATTTCGAACGAAATTAAAACAGATAACTTGTTTACAAAATAAGCGAGTTCTTTATATCTTGGCCACCCGGCCGACTCGACTACCGGCCACTCGGCCGACTCAACTAACACACTACATCATCTACTCGTCATGCGGCGACGACGGCGGCGGGAAGGCGCGCGAGGCGAGGAGCTCGGCAAGCTTGGCGGCGATCGGCGCGGCTTTCCTCTTCATGTCCTCGATCTCCCGCTCGGAGAAGCCGGGCACCATGCCTAGCCGCGCAAGCATGTCGAGGTCAAGGTTGTCCTCGAAATGTGTCTCGCTCCAGCACTCGCAGTCCACAGGACCCCGGCTTCAAAACTCTCACGCCGCGAGCACCAAAGCGGTTGGCGATGGAGAGAAGGCGCGGCTCCAAATTGGTGGTCCCGGCGGCCGTGGCACCTCCAGCTCGTTGCGGAGGAACTCGGCACCGATGCGGATTCGGTCGAGCCGAACTTCTTCCCGCCGCAGCCCGTCCAGTGTCCGTCTTGAGCTCCGAAAATGAAAAGGAAGAAGAAATCATGAGACATGACACCAATCAAAAGCAAAATAGGAGGAGGGATGAGAAACAAAACTTACGGTTAACCTCACTCTCCAACGTCGAAAGTTGGGAAGTGAGCTTGGAGACCGATTGGGAGACGGCCTCCTTGAGCTTGCGCTCGGTGTCCGTCGCCTCGCGCGCGCCGCCGCGTCCTCCTCCGCCTTCAACGCCCTCACCATCGCCGCTTGGACCTCGGCCGCCGGGACTCGGCCACCCGACGAGCGTTCGCGGCATCGGACTCGGCCTTCTTGGCCCTTTCTTCCGCCGCCTCGGCCCTCTTGATGGCTTCGGCCGAGCGGGACTCGGCCGTCCTCCGCGCATCGTTGGCCTCGGCCGCCACCCCGGCCGCCTCGGCCCTCTCCTTCTTCGCATCCTCGGCCTCTCGGACGGCTCCGAGGGCTCTGCTCCGTGGCGCTCCGCGCCTCCCGGCCAAGGCGGGTCCGTTCCCTTTCTTGGAAACGGATGCGTGCATGCTTGGCCCGGCTCATCATATCCGTAGTCCGAAAAGGAGGACAAAATCATGAGCGAAGCGAAAAAAGACCGATATTCCGCGAAGGAACGAACTCGCGCTCACCTCGGCCGGCTCCGCCGCCGACCCGACGAGATGGAGCGCCGCGCCCAAGACGTCGGCGGCCCGGCCGCAGCCGCGGCGGAACGCGCCCCAAAGGGTCCGCTCCGCCGGCTCGTCAAACGTGTGCGTCCGCCCTTGGGGCCCCACAACGTGCACGACCCCCAGCTCCGGCGCCGGCCGGTGCGGCGTGGCGGAGGAGCTCGGCGGAGGTCCCCGCGGCGGGAACAGCGCGGAGCCGGCAGCCCGCCGTCACCATGGCCGTAGTTGGCGCCGCCGTCTCTCGGCCGCCCCACGGTGCTTGCCGGCCGAGGGGCTGCCGGGGATGGCGCAGCGGGCCCCCGACCCTAGGGCCGCCGCTTCCGAGCCCCGGCCAACGGACCTCGCGGGATGCGCAAGTCAACAAACCGAAAGACAAGAAAGAAGGAAAGACGGAAGGAAGCAACGCTTACCGGTACGGTTGTCGCTTGGGTGGCGGACCGACCGCCGACCCAAGGCCCTCACGCCGCCTCTTGCCAAGAGCCGCCCCGGGGCACTCGGCGCCGCCGCCGTCGCGGGGCCGACGTCGCCGAGAGACTCGGCGCCGCCGCCGGCCTCGGCGCCGCAGATGAAGAGGTCGTGGAGGCCGGCGCGGCCGCACTCGGACCCGACGGGGTTGCGGCCACCGCCGGAGCAGAGCCGCCGGCGGGCGCGGTCACCGGCGCTCGAACCGACGCCGGCGAAGCCGCCGAGGCCATTGTCACCGGCGCTCGGACGGACGCCGATGGCGCCGCGGAGGCCGTCGCCGCCATCGCCGACGAGGTGAGCCCTCCCGTCACCGTTACCGGCGCTACGGTCACCACGGTCGACGTCACCGCGGCGGCCGAGGCCATCATCGCCCCGCCATGGTCGTCGCCAAGGGGACCCGGCGTGTGGGCGGCAGGGCGGCGTGGTGACGATCGCGGAGATCGGGGCCGCGACCCCGGCACGCGGCCGGGCGGTCGGCGTTGTGGTGGTGGTGGGCGCCGAGTCGGCGCCGCGGCGCCGGCATGCGCCTCGGCCCGCGGGGAGCCCGGCGCTCCTTCCCGGCTCGGACCGGCGAGCGACGTGCCGGCGTCGCCCGGCGGGGCCCACTTCCGCAGGGGCCGGCCGAGTCGGCCCTCGCTCGATGTCCTCCTCCTCGGCGAGCTCGCCGATGGGAGAGGACATGTCGACGAGTTCCTCGTCGTCACCCCAATCGTTGTCGTCGGAGTCGGTGCCGCTGCTCTCGGAGATGACGATCCGGCCCGAACGGCGCCGGCGCTCCTTCTCCGCTTTCCGCCGTTGCCGCGCCGCCTTCCTAGCCTTCTTGGCATCCTTTCGAGCTTTTAGCTCCTCGGCGCGCGCCCGATTGATGGCCCGGACGTCGGCATCCTCTGGCAATGGGGCCGGGAAGGAATAAATTGCAAACCTCTCTCGCAACACGTAAATTAGAAAAGTAAGAGAGGTCGGAACTTAAGACCGACTCAACCGAAGGCGTAACTAAAAACTTACAAACAAAATCGCCCCCGTTCCGGGAGCATTGGTGGGTGATTGGGAACCGGCCAATCAAACCGATCCCACGCGGCGGCCGTCTTCAGCATCGCCTCCGCGAGTCGGGCCTTCAACTCCCGGAGCGAAATCCGAGGGTCCGCCCGGGGTCCACCATGCAGGTTCCCTCCCGTGCGAAGTCACTTCCCATCTCCGACATCATCCGACGCCGGCCCGCAGCGGTGCAAGCCGGCGCAGTGGTAGGAGCCAATCACTCCAACGCCGGTCACGCCGGCCTGGTCGAGCGCTTCGACCGCCTCCAACAGCGCGACGATCCCCTCTTCTCGTCGCCGGCACCCCGAAGTGCCACTTCTCCGGCGCGGCAGTGATGAGGTTGCCGGTGAACTCGGGGAGGGGTGTGGCAGCGGTGTTCCCGAGGTAGAACCACCGCTCGTGCCGCCCTTGTTGGAGCTCGGTGAGGGCGATGGAGATGTACTTCTCGGACCGGCCGCCCCGCAGCCGGAAGTCGGCGCCGCCGATGGGGACGGCGCGAGGGTTCCCGGCCGTGTCCTTCTTCGTCACCAACCGGCAATCGAAGAAGTGCTTGAACAGCTCGAAGTGGGGGCGATCCCCGGAAGCCCTCGCACAGCCGCCACGAAGGCGGCGAGGTGGCCGGACGGAGTTAGGGTTGAGGTGCCGCAGCTCCAGCCCGTAATGGTGGAGGATGCCGCGGAAGAAAGGGTGAGGCGGCATTCCCAAGCCGCGCTCGTGGAAGTGGCGGAAAGAGACGACGTAGCCGTCCCGGCGGCGCCGGCAGGCCTCATTCCCCGGCACCGCCCACTCCATGGCGTCGGTGCGCGGCATCGGAGTCCACGCGCGACAAGGGCCTCAAGGGACCCGACAAGGCAGCGGGACGGAGTCCAATCCGCCATGGCAGGGCTCGGATCGGATGCGCGACGGTGGATTGGGGAGAAGTGAGGAAGGCGGCGAGCGGCGGACGCGGCGAAGAAAGGCGAGTCGACGGAGCACGCGAGAACAAAGGAAGGGGATGAGTTTTTGCGAGCGCAGGGTGAGAGAGAGGTAACCGGATGCGTCCCCCTTTTCCTTTAAATAGCGGTCATGTCAATTGCCCCCGCGGCGCCTCGACTCCCGCACCTCTACCGTTCCGCGATTTAACCGGGTGCAGGAACCGAAGAGGCCGCCGCACGCGCCCGACGCGGAGCCATAATGCGAACGCAAATTTCGCATCTACAGCGAACCGCCGCGAGATGCGCGCCGTCATGGGAGGCGAACCGTTGCGCTTCGACGGCGCTCGATGACGGGCCGATTGGGCTTGGAATCCCATAAGGCCCGCAGTAAATAAGGCTAGGGGATGAAAACGCCCGACGCCCGCTTTCCAACCCAGGGGTTCGAAGGGCGGCCCAACGAAAGGGTTCGGACGCCCGCCCTTGGACAAAAGTAAGTGAGGGGTTGTCGAGAGGGATCCTTAGCGATCAACACCCGTGCACCGTAGCACAATGGGCCTCTATCGACAGCCGTCCGAGTCCGAGTTGAAAAAGCCGTGATCTTGAATCCCGCGAAGGGAGGGCAACGAGCCCGCCGACCCCGATCGAAAGGGGTCGGAAATCACAAAAGACAGCACTCGGATATGAATGAGGCCGACTCCCGCTAGTCTCCGTCGGATCCCCGCTAAGGGCAAGCCGAGGCCATCACTCGGACATTCCCGTTTGGAGCTTAAACGAGCACCACGCATCGAACCATCGAGGAATGACGTGGCCGCTCACCGCACGCCTCATCTTATCGCAAAGATGCGCGGGTGTGAACGAAATAAAAAGACGAAACAGCCCTCGGACGGATCCGAGCAACGAGCGAAGACTTCGGGCTCGCTTCGCGAATAAACGATAAAACCGCTCAAAATCGTTAACCCTCGGCGCAAGTATTCTACTCTGCCCCGAGGCTCGGGCTACACCGGCGGAGCGCCGCGCGCACCCACCGGAAAAACAAACGCACGGAAAAATCTAAGGATTTGTCGGAAAAGCCTCGACGGCGACCATTTGCTCCCGGCCGCCGCCAAGGCTCGGGGCTACCGTCGGGTACCTAGATTAGGGAACCCTAATCAGGGTACTTAATCTGGCTAACAGCTCCGTCTTGTACGCGTAAAGGATACGAAGTGGGGCCCGAAACCTCCGCCTCGCCCGACCCCGAGTCGGGCAAGGTCCACAACTTCCGCCTCGCCCGACTCCCGAGTCGGGCGAGGCCCACAACTTCCGCCTCGCCCGACTCCCGAGTCGGGCGAAGTCCACGACTTCCGCCTCGTCCGACCCTCGGGTCGGGCGGGCCCACGATCTCCGCCTCGCCCGACTCGGCGTCGGGTGGGACCGCAATCCCCGCCGCGTTTGCCTTTGCTTCGCGGAGAAGCGACCTCACCCACCGGATAGGGGAGGAGTTGCGGCAGGCCGGTAGGCGCAATTACAGCCGCCCGGGAACTCGTTTCACCAACATGACGTGATGTGACCGGCGCAGCACCTACCCGTCCCGTTCCGCAGCCGCCGCACGCTAGCGCTAGCTCAGCCTGCAGAGCAGCCGTGATCATTACCAAGCCCATGATGGCCTCGTGGACCGGACGGAGGCCAGGCGATTGACGGGACAATAGCCTCGTAATCCGTCCCGTGGCTGACCAACAAGCATCCGCCTAGGCCTACGAAGGCTACGAAAGCCGTGCCCGCGGCCTCCGCCTCGCCCGACTCCGGGTCGGGCAGGTGCACCACTTCCGCCCCGCCCGACTCAGGACTCGGGCGGGCTCGCCGATCCCCGCCTCGCCCGACTCGGAGGCAAATGGCTTAAGCCTCACGAGTGAACAGGGATCGCCATAACTCCGCCTCGGGAACTCACCAATCCACGTGGATTGGGTGAGATCAGCGCAGCTCCTCTTGTCTCATCTTCACGCGTCGCCCGACACCCCCGGCACGATGACAAGACGGAGGCGTCAACACCATCGCCGCCGGAGCCATGATGAACGGGAGTGATGGATGGAGACCGCCATGCGACAGACGGCCGCCACGATGACGAGCGTGGCATTGACTCCGGCGCTACCAATCAAGACTAACCGTACGCCGCACGACCGGAGCGCCCAAAGCGGCCCGCATGCGAGCAGGGTAGTGCACGACGGCCCCGACCCCGCTTGGGACGATAGGTAGTAACTCCGACCCCACCCGTAAGTGGCCCGGCCCTTGGACTATAAAAGGGACCCCACACACACGCAAGAAAAGGGAGACCACAGATCGAGCTAATCGAACTCATCCGACACACCTCTAGAGCACATTGCAAACAGAGGCTTGGAGCAACCCTCCTCCCTCGCCTCCTTTGTAGCTCTTTTCACAAGGCGAAACACGAACAATCCTCGAACCGGACGTAGGGCTTCAAGTGCCCGAACCAAGCATAAACCACGCTCTCCTAAATCATCCAAGGCCCATCCGAGTAGTAGCGTCGATCCCCTCCAAACACAAATTTACTTGTCGGCCGGTTTCACAACACCGACACTAGCCTAATCACCACTATTAAGATAGAATCTAAATACTTATTCATATGAAGTAAGCAATGTAAAACTAATCAATCCGGACAACACAAACTGCAGCAAAGGATAGAATCAACATAGATAACAAAGAGATTGATAACTCCGATATTCATCACCGTCACGGAAATGCCGATCGGCATAGGGAGTGCGTCGATCGGCACCGCCTTGATGCGCACCATTGACGACTCCTAAGGTACATGGCTCTACTTTTCTCACTTTGGTGTAGTGCAACCATGCAGGACAACTACCGTACTAGACTACATCTCTCAATTTGGTGGCTCTTCAACTATGGCGGCCTCCCGGCGATGTGCAGCGGCTCCCATGCTTTTTCGCATCCCTCCTAACGCCCCCTATTTGGGACGTCATATTGGGGGTTATATAGCCTCTCGGACACGTCCTCCCTTGCTTGGCCATCAAGTTTAGCTCTTGAGATTGAATCCAAGTCGGTTTCGTACCTTACATAAATAGTGCTAACTTACTTAAATCATAACTTCTTCTTACAAAGTCCAAATGAGGCACAATTGGACTCTATCTCATAGCCCTTGAAAAGTTCTACAATTTTGGTATGATTTTTATCCTCATATTTGGCCGTTTAGATTCCCAAAATTGAGATGCCATAAAATCTTTCCTGATTTGGACTCCTATGCGCAGGTTGGCTTGCGGGGCCCATATCTCATAGCTCCATAGTCCAATTAATGAAAATAATATATGGCCCGAAAGCTCTTGACGAGATATAGAACTTTGGTAGTCTAAGATTTATCAATTGACATTGTCATAGGCTTTGAAATCGCATGACAATGCAATGTTGTTTCTGGACTCGATGAATTAAACTTTCCTTCCGGATAAACCTTCTAGAAATTGTTAGACATTGGGCCACGACCTTAGTATTGCACATTGGGCCTCATGGGTGGCTTGGAGTGTCTTTGTAGGCTTCATGGGCTATTGGGAAGCCCTCCTTGCATGGCGAGTCGGGCTTCATGTCGGTACTTCTCAAAGCCTTTTTGTCGTCTTTTACTTGATTCTACAATATAGCATTAAAAGGACACTACATGTGGAAATATTCAATATTAGAGGTAGAGTATGGTACGATGTTAGTGGTTTTGGGCATATAAAAGGGGTACTTAGAGACCACCAATAGTGGCTGAAAAAGGAATTCAAGGAAGGAGATAGTGTGTTTTTATTCAATTCAAGGTACCACCTATTTGGAAAAAGAAAACTAAGAAACAAATGGGATGGGCGCTACCTTGTTGAGAAGGTACTCCCTTCGAAGCTGAGATCACCATGGATGGCAAGAAGAATACATATACTCGTGAATGGACAACGATCGAAGGTATACCATGAACCCGACACTTTGGAATTAAAATCATTTGATGTTTATCATACTGCATAAGTGTCTAGGTGGTCGAGCTTAACGACGTAAAACAAAAGCATTATATTGTCTTATGTTTTGAGTTAGGTCTACGCAATTTTCCCTCCGTGCTGATCGATGCCACCGATGCCGACCAGGCACAAAGAGTCCTTTTGATTTTCGAGTCGTTTTTAACATTCGTTCGAGATATGTCCGTAATTTCCAAATCAAAGAGATAGAGTCCTAGTCCAATAAGAAGTTGAGCTATATAAATACAAGGAGAAAACCAGTGATCCCGCATCAAACCGCAACAAACCTGTTTTCGACAAACCCTAATGTGAGAGCAATGCAAGGCGGCAGTTCTAGAGGTCGAGCAGAAAGTGCTGACCGGCACGGAGGAAGTGCTGATCTGCACGACGGTAGTGCTAACCAGCACGAAGGAAGTGTCAATCGGCACGACGAGTAGTGCCGAGCTGCACCAGGAAGAATTGCCTTCTATTGGAGTCGCTGTGCCATGGGAGGAAAGAGACAAGTTGATCTTCCCAACCAACGACAACCCCGTAGTCCGGTGCGATCTGCATAAGGCTTTTATGATGAAAAGTGAGGTGGATGCATGGAATGACAACAAGATGAAGCTTGATGCTGAATTTAGGAGGAAGATGAAGGAAGTATTGGTGAGAGAAGGTAAATCTCGGATCTTTGATGAAAAGAAAGTTGTTTCGAAAGGTATACAATGGAAAGCTTCCTTGATCTTAAGAATTGACCGACATATCAAGATTTCCTTGATTTTTGGAATAGTAGTCTTAGTGGTTGTAAGTGCGCTTCTATTGCATAAAGGCCAAACAACGCTAGACCGAGAATCTTATGAAGGCAGATCCATAGTATGTACCTAGTAATTTCTTGAATGATGATGGGTATCTAGCAGTGAGAGGTGGCAAAACACCTAAGGAGATTAATGATGAGATCATCGGGAGGTTGGAAAAGGATAAGAAGATTTGAAAATGCGAGAGAAAAATTAGAGGAGCTAAGGGAGCACTTCCAGAGCTGCTGCAAGGTGTGCCGATCAGCATGACACGAGTGTCGACCGACGCGAGCTGAAGTTCGTCAAGTTCATTGACCTCGGTGACTATTCCATAGATGATGAGCTCGAAGCAAAGAGAATTAAAGAATCCGAGGGTGTTCGTCGTTCTACTCACCTTTTGTCTAAACCGCTCAAGAGATATTCCGAGTGGGATAGTGATTTTGAGTCACTCTATTCTATAGAGACACCATTTGCCGAGGAGGTGACTTAAGATGGTGATAAAGAAGCTAAAGATCAAGAGATGGATTTAATAGAAGAATTTGTTAAAGAAACTATGGCACATGTGAAAAGGAGAAGGCTGATAATGGTAAACCTATTGATAAAGATGATACTCGGTGCTAACCAAGAAACATGAGCCAACAATAATGCTGAGTAGGAGCCATATGCCGTCTATTACGAACAACAAGCCCCGTGCCGATCGGCACCACTACCGCACCGATAGGCCCTGTGGGGCTTCAACAGGATTTCGCCCTTTAGACCTGAAACTCATGATCCTCCTGCTCCTATATATTATCCCATGTGTAGACACAACATTGAACATATTCACCTTGACAAGTAGAGATCCTACCGCCATCAAGAAGACGTAGACCGACGTATCCTTGACATGCATGATATGAGTGAGATAAACTACTCTCTTTTTCTTAAGGAGCAGGATTTTTAGCATATTAGGGAGAAATGGTCTAAGCGATTAAGTGGCTAGGAGTCTTTCTTACAATGAGGACATTGCATATTCCGAGTGTGGTGGAGATTTACCTCGCTATAGAGTTGTTTGTCTACTTTCCGTTAGTGTCTTGGTCCGAGAGTCAAGGTGTGAGAGGTGAAGCTCCATCAATCCTCCTCAATCTCTCACAAATCCATCAAGGATTGGAGTGGGGAATCAAATGGGGTGAGGAGGAGTGCTTGGGTGAGTTTTGGGGTGTTTTTGGAAGTGGGGGAGTTGCCAACCCGATAAAGGAGGAAGAGACCTCCTTTTATAGCCGGGGCAACAAAAAATCCGTTGGACTCGATCTACGTCGGACATTGTCCAACAGGAGTGGCAGACATTCCGTGGTCCGACAAAATAATCCGGCGGAGTTCGGATTTTGTCCGGATTGGGTTTGTCGGACAATGTCCGATGGGTTTGAATTTTCCGGTAATCGAACATTGTCCGATATTTTTGGACACCGTCCGATGGGATCAAAACTTAGAGAATTTTTCCGAGGTGTGCAACGTTACGTGATCCGATGGAAAAATCCGATGGGTTCGGACATTGTCCAATAGGATCAAGACTTGAGAATTTTTGTTAGGTGTGCAACGTTCGGTGATCCGATAGTGAAAGTGCATCAAGATTCCTTGTGTGTTTTGGTGTATTGAATGACAAAATGATTAAAGGACAAATGCTCTTGTGAGAATGCTTAAACAGGAACAAAGATTGTAAGTGCATTTTGTATGGACTATATTTGTGGATGTACAATGTGAAGATCAGTGAGATATTTGTGAATGTACGTGAATGAAGAACATATTGAAAAGTCCATAGATGTGCACTAATTCAAGATATGGGACAAAGACAATGGTTGAAATATATTGGTTCCATAAACGCAAGCTTATGCATGAACAAGGCATGGAGTGATCAAGTGAAATTTGATGACAAGACCTACTTCAAGATTCAAGCAACTTGATCAAAGAAATATTAGAGATCTTTGATAAGAAGCACAACATTGAATACAAGTTATGTATGACTTGAGTTAGCTCGATGGTGAAGAATTATGCATGACCTATTCCAATGGACCATGTGAAAGTGAAGGGCAAGTGTGTCTTAGCGCCGAGGAACCGGATCATAGGAGAAGGGAAGGTGAAGCTCAACGTTGATGTACCAAGCAACAAGAGTTATATATTTCTAAGTATCAAGTATATTGAAGATCTCAAGTGACTTGTGAATACAATGAGGAAGGTGATCTTCAAAGATGAGAAATTCCAAGTCAAACTCTAGGTGATGACGCTCAAGAAATAAGAAAACAAGTGGCAGCCCTAATATCAAATTAAGTGAAGAAAGCGACAACAAATCAACCCTATGCAAGCTCAAAGTGGTTGTTCTCTATTCCAATCCTTTCTTTGAGTCTAGGCAAGCCGCACTATTAAGAGGGGTGAACTAATCTTGTTTTTGTTGGGAATCCTTATGCTTAAGTACCAAAAAGTCTTGGATGACTTTCCAACCACAAAAGAAACCAAAAAGGAGGTCAAATTCAACTAGTGAACCGATCACGAAGGAAGTTCCGTCGATGAAGGAAGTTCCATCATGAAGGAAGTTCCATCAATGAAGGAAGTTCCATCAACGAAGGAAGTTCCGTTGAAACCAGAGACATTTGGACGGAAGTTCCGTCAATGAAGGAAGTTCGGTCAATTCCGGAGAGTTTCGCGCAGAACTTCCGTCCCCGACGTAACTTCCGTCCCGACGTCCGAGCCTAGTCCTTTTTGAATGACGGAAGTTCCGGGAATTCGAAGGAAGTTCCGCCGATTCCAGAGAGTTTTTGACGAAGTTCCGTTCCAAACGGAACTTCCGTCCTGACCATCGTTTTACCTATTTCAAAGGGGATGACGGAAGTTCCGTCACCAACGGAAGTTCCGTCAATCCCCATCTTTACCTAGCAATGGCTCTTTTGGTCCCCCTCTATAAATACCTCTCTCCCACTCCGTGAGAAAGGTGAGAGACTTCATTTGAAACCCCGGGTTTCGTGCTCCAACTCCTTGCTCTCCCCTCCACTCATTCTTGAGATCCAAATCCAAAAGAGAGAAAAGCAAATCATCCAAGCATTCAAACTCCATCCCCAAACTTGAGCATCTTGATTCCCTCACTCACAAGCTTCGATTCACTTATTACTCTTGGGGATTTGTGTAATTGTTTTGTGTGATTGACATCAATACACAAATCCTCAAGAGTAACAAGTGAATGAAAGCTTATGTGTGAGGGAATCAAGATGCTCAAGTGTGGGATTGAATCTTGAAAGCTTTAGATAAGGTTTCCTCTCTAATGGATGGGGATCTCAAGATTTAGAGGAGGGAGAAAGCAAGAGAGTGTGGCACGAGTTCTAGGTTTCAAATGGAGTCTCCAACCTTTCTCATGGAGTGGGAGAGGTCTATTTATAGGCGAGCCACAAAAAGAGCCGTTGGATGTATAAAGATTGGGGTCGACGGAACCTCCGAGAGAAACCGACGGACACTCCATCAATCGCAAGATTGGGCTCATGACCAAGGGATGACGAAACTTTCCTCTCTTTTGGTTTCTCTCTTTGGTTTCATTTGTGGATTTGGTTTGATCCAAGGCTTAGGGTTACTTGAGCATGCCAATTCCTTTTCATACAAGATTATTCACCCCTCTTTATAGTACGATTTTCTTAGACTCAAAAAAATAATAATTAAAACTAATTTTGAGGGGCCAACAACCTTACACATATGATTCTTATTAACTTTAAAACCTGTCACACTTGTAAGAATCATTAGAACTTTTAATCATTTATCGGTAATCACCAAAACCCACCAGGGGATCCTAGGTGCATCTTCAAGATACTAAAGTTTTTTGTGAGAACCTAAAATAATTTATGAAAGAAATTGGTGAGAAGGAGATCTTAAGAATTACCTTTCAAAGGAGGGTAGATACCTGAATTGTTCCCACGAGACGCCGACATGACTCGCCACTCATATTGCAAGCCAAGAGGCCCTAGTCCACGCACTCGCCTCCCTTCCTAAAATCAAGGTTTTAATAACCGACGCGGACAGATTGGACGGTTAATCGGAAAACCGGAAAAACCAGTCTATTAACCCTCCAAAATTTATTTTGACGATGCGGTAACCGGTTAACCGATCGATTTTTCTGGTTGTAGTAATAGATTTTTTAAAAAATAGATTTTCAAATTATTCAAATTTTATAGTTTTAGCGAACCGGTTGGTTTAGCGGTTTTATTAAATATGAATTTCTTTTCAAATTTCTTTTAAAATAAATCAATAGTGGCAGTTAACCGGCCAAACGGTATAACTAACCCGGATCGGTTATTGGTACTGGTTAGGCCTTGTTCGGTTCGATCGAAATAAGGCCCGGTCCATTCCGGCGGATTCCTATCAGAGTTGTCACAAAGCCGTCTCGGGAATGAAATCACCGTTCGTTTTGGTCGGACCTAGCAGCAAGATAGGCCTAAATCTTTTTCTTCTCTTCAAGTCCTGGAAGGCATTCCCACATTGCACCCCGTGGATATCATTGTACCCAAGAGCAGAATATGGGCCGTGCGGAGTGAACCATTTAATCCGGCCCAAGAATTTAATCGAGCCTGGCTACAAAAGTTAGTTACCGAACGAGGCCTTATTAACCACCGTTGTTTTTCAAAACCGTGCCAAAAATCCAACTATGTAACAGCCCCCATCTCCCCGCACGCTCGTCTTCTCTAACTCCGATCGATGCCATTCTCCGCCGCTCTCTAGGGTTTTCGCCTCCCGTCATCGGCTGCCGCCTTCCTCGCTGAAAGTGCATCTAGGCCCCTAATTATGGTTTTGAGTGATTGACGTCAATACAATTAAAATGGACTAATATTTCCTATGAGCAAGTGTGCAGTGAATGTCAATTGATGAATATGATAGCAAGGTTTAAAAGAAAGTTCATGTGAAAAGCCAACAAAATTGAATATCTTGGAGAAAGGAAAGAAAATGCTCAAGATGAACACCAAATAACCTTTTCTTTTGATCTTGAGTATAGGAACACCGTACTATCAAGAGAGACACACAAGAATAAGTGTCGAAAAAACCAAGTGCAAATTCCATCTCAAAATCCAAAAATACCAACTCATATTCGGAGCCATCGGACAATGTCCTAAGCTCATCGGATTTTTCCATCGGATCACGTAACCGTGCACACCCAAAAATTCACTAAGTGTTGATCTATTGGACAATGTCCGAAGAGCACCGGACAATATCCGAGTATAAGAAAATCCGGACCCCATCGGATAATTTCCTGAAATATCCTAAGTCCGAACGTACCTCGGACAATGTCCGGTACATGCCGACAATGTCCGAAGAGACCATACCGGACAAAATCCGAAACCTAAAGGATTTTTCTCGTCGGACCACGTAGCTCTGCACACCCCCTTCGCACATTGTCCGGACCCGTCGGACAATGTCCGGCACCTCTATAATCGGACAAAATCCGATGTCCCTCGGATTATTTTACCGGATTCCAGGGGCGCTGCCACTTCCACCGGACAATGTCCGGATCCCGTCGGACTTTGCCCGACCTAGATCGAGCCAACGGCTCTTTTGTTGCCCTGGCTATAAAAGGAGGTCCCCTCCTCCTTTAGCCGGTTGGCAACTCCCCCACTTCGAAATACACTCCCAAACTCACTCAAGCATTCCTCCTCACTCCCTTTGATTCCCCACTCCAATCCTTAGCGGATTTATGAGGAAATTGAGAAGGATTGAAAGAGTTTCATCTCCATTCCTCAAGCACTTGGTTCATCCTCGACATCGACGCTTGTTGTGTTTGTTACTCTTGGGGATTCTCCCCTAGACGGTTAGGCGTCACCCGACGAACTCCCAAGCTTGTGGTTGAGACTCGGGTGCTTTGTATTGTCCCTCCCTTCGTGTAGTGGATTTCAAGACGGCCTTTGTGGCGGTTTGGAGAGGTTTAGTGTTGAGAGCAACCCGGTCCTTGGTGGACTCCTCCACGGAGACGTAGGCTCCTAGGTGGAGCTGAACTTCGGTGAAAAATCGCTTGTCCCCTTTGTTCCCCTTTCGTTTCTTGCAATTTGGGTGCTCTAGCTCTAGGTTGTTCTTGCTTAAATTCCTAGATTAACTTGTATAGGTGGCTTGCTTGCTTGACCCCTTGTTGCCTTAGCTTTCTTGTGTTTCCAGCTGCTTGCTTCTTGTTTATCTCCCGTGGATTTGTCCATTTCGACGGCCGATCTGTTTTTCGCACGAGGCCATCGGACATTATCCTATAGGTGTCGGATTTTGTTGCTTCGGACAATATCCTACACCTATCGGATATTGTTATCGGACTTTTCCACACCGTGCTACTAATTCGTCGAATTAAGTGTTTTTCAGGATTATCGCCTATTCACCCCTCCCTTTCTAGGCGACTTTCACCCGCCCTCCGCAGCTCTCGTAGCCAAAGGAGGCGACGGTTGCTGCTTAGTCGTCGCCGTTGCTGCTCTCGCAGCTACCACGGGCGAATAGGAGATGGATGATGGGTGCCGACCTCCGACTCCGACCATCTATTTTTTTTTTTCTTTTTGAGCTAACTCGACCATCTACCGGAGAAGATACACCTTATCGGGGCCGTTTTCCTCTCTCTCTCTCTCTCTCTCTCTCTCTCTCTCTCTCTCGGGCGTTTTCTAGTAGGGCCGAAATGTCGAAGTAGAGGATCACGATCTCCTCGCGAAGCTGGTCCAAGAGCACGCTATGGCTCATGCCTCTACAACGTCATCACTACAAACGAAAGTAAGAAATTCTCTTTGACCGATGGTACACATAAACATGTCCAAATGGGTCGTGCCTAGCGGGTAGACCCGAGTCACGGGAAAAAGCACGGCCCAAGCACAAGCACGGCCCGAAATAATTTTGTGCCGGGCTGGCCCGGCACGAGGCTACGTGCCGTGCTTGGGCCGAGGCCTCGGCACGTGGGCCGACACGACATGGCCCGTTAACAGGCCGGCCCGCGAAGCACGAAATAGGCACGACCCGCCGTTTAAGGCACGGCACGGCCCGAAATTCTTCGCTAGCCCAACGGCTATTTGGAAAGTAAGAAATTCTCTTTGACCGATGGTACACATAAACATGTCCAAATGGGTCGTGCCTAGCGGGTAGACCCGAGTCACGGGAAAAAGCACGGCCCAAGCACAGCACGGCCCGAAATAATTTTGTGCCGGGCTGGCCCGGCACGAGGCTACGTGCCGTGCTTGGGCCGAGGCCTCGGCACGTGGGCCGACACGACATGGCCCGTTAACAGGCCGGCCCGCGAAGCACGAAATAGGCACGACCCGCCGTTTAAGGCACGGCACGGCCCGAAATTCTTCGCTAGCCCAACGGCTATTTGGCCCACCCGGACACCCGGTCTCCGGCTATATAATGGACGCCAACGGCTCGTAACCCTAGCCCCTACTCCATTTGCTCCTCGCGCCACACCGTTTCCTCCTCTTTCTCTCCTCCCCTTCACCCTCGCGTCGCACCGTCTGCACTCGGGGCCAAACCCTAGCTCGATTTCCTCCTCTTTCTCTCCTCCCCTTCCCCTCGCGCCGCACCGCCGTCCGCCGGTACTCATGGCCAAAGGCTAGCTCGATTTCCTCCTCGTCACTTGCTGCGCGCGGCAGATCTGCGTGTGCCGCCGGTCGCGGCCGCTAGCCGGATTGATGACCGGCCTTAATCCTTCCCCGGAGGCTTTGCGCACAACAAAGCACCTCCTTTTCGGGGATTCGCAGTCGCAGGAGCTGCAACTACCGGCGAAGGGTGAGCCGTCGTCGTAGCGAGCGAAGAGGAAGTCGAGCTGTCCGAGGCCTAGGCCTCGGATCGGCAGCGGCCACTCGGACGCAAGGCGCGTCGGCTCCGCCTCCTACTTCGGCTGTACCGCCCGGTACTCCTTCGCAGGGTGCCGCGGATCTGCCTTCTCCTTCATCGGCGACGGGATCCATGCCTCCTCCAAGGGCACCGGGTCCTTCCCCGGCCCCACCGATCAACCTCGAGTCCGACGGTGATACTCCTACAGCCGGTACGGCGAGCACCACCAGGAAGAAGGGCAGAAAGAGAACATCAAAGGTATGGGATCACTTCGATCCGAGTGACGAAAGACGTAAATGGTGTCTTGCTTAATCATGCTGCTATCTGCCGCCATTGCAAATCACAACTCACCGCTTCATCTTATGGTGGAACTGGTCACCTGCTTAGACATCAAAAGACTTGTGAGTCTAAGACTGAGCATGCTCATAGGACTCAAACAATGCTTAGTTTCAATGCTGATGGTTCTGTTAGGTCATGGGAGTATGATTCCGATGTTGCTCGCTTTGAACTTTGTCGTTTGATTGTTGCATGTGATCTTCCTTTAGGTTTTGGTGCTTCGGATGTTTTTGAATGCTACATTAAACGTGCTCATAATCCTTGTTTCTCCTCTCGTTTCTAGACAATCAACTTCTAGGGATTTTGTGAAGTATTTCAATGCCTCTCGTGCTGAATTGATGCAATGCTTGCAAAGTAGTGTTAGCTCTGTTGCACTTACTTCGATATCCGGTCCGGCAAAGCTAAAGAGGATTACCTCTCTGTTGTTGCTCATTTTGTTAACAAGGATTGGGTGCTTGAGAAGAGGGTGCTTGCTATGAGACTTACTGATGTTTCCCATTCTGGTGAAAATATTGTTGAACGTGTTTCGATGTCATTGCTGAATATGGTTTGTTAGCTAAGGTTTTTTCTGTTACACTTGATAATGCTTCTACTAATGGTAGTGCCATGGATATCCTCACACCTAAGCTTGATGGGTATATTTGTTCTCATTTCTTGCATCGAGAGATGTGTATGTCATATTATAAATCTTATTGTCAAATCTGGTTTGAAAGTTTTGGAACCTATTGTTGAATCTTTTAGAACTGCAATTGCATTCTTGAACTCTTCTAACAACCACATTGTTGCATACAAATCATATTGCATTGCCACTGGTGTTCCTATAAGAAAATTTTATTTGGACATGGATGTCAGGTGGAATTCCACCTTTTTGATGTTGAAGGTCATTTTGCCACATGAAGGGACATTTTCTTGTTTATTAATAGCCAGTACCAGCAAATGCTTGCTGCAGCTGGCAAGCCCCCTGCTCCCCCATTGCTGACTCCGGATGACTGGTATATTGCTAGCAAAGTGTGTGTGTTTCTTGAGCAATTTTATGATGCAACTGTTACATTGTCTCGGTGTTTATTACCCAACATCTAATCTCATATTGCATTAACTTATTGAGATTTCTGGACACTTGAAAGCATATGAGAATGACAGATTGTTGAGAAAAGTTAATGTTCCTATGAAGGATAAGTATCTAAAGTATTGGAGAGATATTCCTCTCTTATATGCTTTGGCATTTGTCCTTGATTCTAGAGGCAAGATGAAAGGCCTCACTGCTGCTTTGAAAGTTCTGTCTGCTAATATTGATCATGATTATTCATCTTATTACAACACTGTGCATACTACATTGACTCATATTTTTGGCAACTATGAGAACAAATTTGGAGGAACCGTGTTGCAGAGGGCACCACAGCCTGTCAGCTCGGCAGAAAGAGAACATCATAGGGTAAGATATTTGCAGAAAGTGGTGAGTCTTCATCCCCTGCCACTCCTTCATTTTCTCAGGTTTGTGAACTGGTAAGTTATCTTGATAGTGACCCCATAACTATCTACAATGATGATGATTTTGATGTCCTGCAATGGTGGCTTCAACATAAGCATACATATCCTATTCTTTCTATCTTGGCTAGAGATGTGTTGACTGTTCCTGTTTCTACCATTAGCTCCGAGTCTACTTTCAATCTTACTGGCAGGATTCTAGAAGAGAGAAGGAGAAGATTGACAAGTGAATTGGTGGAGATACTCACATGCTTAAAGGACTGGCAGCTAGGAGAAGATAGACTGCAGCAAACTGTTGAGGAGCATCATTTAGAGCTTCAAGAGTTCTATGAGAATGAGACACAAGTTAATGATGCTTTCGATTCATGTAGTGGTACTTGATACAATTGCTTAGATGTTGTTGACTTGTCATGTAATGCTACTTGATACAATTGCTGGCTGTACTCTTTTTCCCCTAAGGTCAAGGGGTTTTTTAATGAGGCAGCCAACTTATTCTTGTAATTAAGCTTCCTTTTGGCTAAATCTTTGTTGTGTTCTTGTTTTCTCTTTTTTTGGTTGTAAATTTGACAATGAGCTAAGAATTCTAGGGTTTTAAGCTGTTTATTCATTTCGGGCTTATTTCGTGCTATCGGGCCGACGGGCCTGACGGGGTTTTCGTGCCTAACGGCACGGCACGCTGGTGCATTTTCGTGCCGTGCCATGGGCCGAGGCCAGGGCACGACGGACGGCACGACACAGCACGAAACTATTTCCGTGCCGTGCCTTTCCGTGCCCGGGCCGTGTCGTGCCATGCCGCCTGTTTGGACATGTTTAGGTACACCTCTGTGACCAGCCAACAAACGCGTCTGTTCGGCTGCGGCAAACCAAAGTAGAGACGAGTTGAGGCTGGGAATGTGGAAACGTGTTGAGCCCAAGGCGATAAGCCAATAGAATGACCTCAAAACGCAATTATAATTGATAACACATTATGAACACATCATCAATAATGTATCATGGAACTCACTGGTAAACAACTATCCCCTTCTGTTTTGTTTATGCTGTTCTACTTAACGAACCTGCGAAGTAGCCCCTGTATGTACGAACCGATGTGTACAAGCCTCACTGAGTGTTATGCTGGTTATGTCAATATAAAACTGAATGAAACCGGTGCCTTCCTGCTTCACTTGCTGCGCATCAGAAGTTCAGATCAAACACAACGCATGTGTCTGCAGCTGTTTTCATCTGTATTCAGTTCAGGAGGGAACACATATATCAAAATTTTGGTCTACTTATTTAATACTACCCACCTGTACTACAAGAACCATGTAGAACTTGCAACTGTTGTAGCACCTATATAAAGACCTAAATTTGAAACTGATGGCAATTCACGAGATAAGATTAGCCATGGTGACAACTGACTAACCCTAAGCTAAATATTGCACCAGAAACCTCTTTTACCTTCCTAATATATCTAAATATGTTCTTGCTTTGCCACCATTCTAGCTAAATGCACCCAACTGTCCAATTGTAAGCTGCATGAAAAATTCAAGTAATAGTGCCTGGATGATATTGGTAATTTGTTTCACTGCCCAGCCAATTAGAGTAGAAATAAACACCAAGACAATCGGTGGACTTTGCTTCAAGATACCTTTGCATACCTATAAAAAATGTTCATACATAAATGCACATGCTAAGCAATTCTGTATCAAGTACAGAAGGCAAACAGATGGCACCTTACAGTGAGCAAGCTTGTTGACTTCTCATCAGCAAAGAGAAAGAGGATAATATATAGAACCTATTTTGGGGAAAAAATTGAGGTTAGGGAATGGTGGATGTGTTGAAATGTTATTCTTTTTACCATGAAACGTTTCACTATCAAATTGTTTTTACATGTGCATGTATTGAACTTTTTTGTATTCTGACCCCTGCCTATCTAAAATTTTATAAATGACCCCTCAGTAACTATATTTCTAGAATCTGGCCCATTTGGTAACTCCATTCTGAATGGCGCGACACATGAATATGGTCACGCCGAACACTTTGGCGTGACCAAATGAAACGTAGGAAAATAGGATTGACACAAGGATTGACCATGATCACATTTGGTCACGTCAAAGTGAATGACGTGACCATATACATGTGTCACACCATACAGTTTGGCGTGACCAAAAGAGGCCAGATGTTGGAAATTTAGTTTGGAGTAGGCTACTTTTAAAATTTTATATGAAAGGGGGCCAAAATAGAAAAAAAAATCCGCATGTATTTAAGGTGCACATTTGGCTCGCAAAACCTAAGGATAGTGCCAAGTATGAACGATCAGGTACCTCACATGAAACACGACAAAAGGCCATGAATAGCCTGTAACCGTAGTACAATTTCAAAAGCCAATTGCCTGTGTGCTTTACGTCCTTGTGGCTAGTCTTACCTGATAAGAAAGAACTAGTGCAAAACAAAAGTGTCCTTAGATAATTAGTTAGCAATAAAGAAGTAGAGGTTCTTTTGTACAAGAGATATTCTTCAGCAGTGGGCACACAACATATGCATTATGAAACCATAGGACACATTTTAATCTATTCTATTATATATTTGTATAGAGTAGCTTTGAAAATAGGATTTGCTTCCTAAAGAAAGAAAAATGAAAGAAAATGTGAACTTGCAGAAAATGTGTAAAAGGCACAACCAACCTGTACATTCGAAACCAATGGCTTTTAATATCCAACCCAAGAAGCATCAAGAATACTAAGCCAGGTCAGTAAGAATATTTTGAAAGTAAGAATATTGAAAAAGATATATAAATACAAAACAGTTTTGCTTTCTTACCTGTACAATTGTGAGAGCAGAGCCAACAAACAAGCAGTGCTAACCCTGAAGAACAATGGGAGCTGTGAACATTTCAGGCTGCAGAATATATTCACCCCGCATACCCTGAATTTTAATATTTATTCAAGGAATACCTGTCTGTTACCATGTCCAATACAGCTCCAAATGTCGATGCTGATTCATGGAATGAGGTTAACAATCAGATAGTTTCAGGACGAACCAGATATCTATATGCTGAGAGAAAATAAAAGAACAAACTATCTGAACCAAAATTTCAGCATAACATTTTGAAAATTCTTAGAGAATAAAACACAACAAGGTTTCATCGTATTAAGGTAAGTTACATGACTTGAATATGGATGAAATGTGAATTGCTGCTTCATTACCTTGATTAAACTTCCGTGCAAACCAACCATCCACGCCATCAAGGACAAAGCTGATGTTTTACAAGGATGTTAGAACCATATACACGAAGTGTTTGTGTATATAGTGAACACAAATAGTGTCAGATAAATTTATGACATTTCACCTGAAGAAGTACAGGATGGCAAATACTGCCCTGTTCGAGTAGCAAACAGCAAATGCAATGAAATTTATGATGATTCTGAAATATCCTGCATGAATAAAAAAAAATCAAAAACTTTGCCATATAGGTTCCATTTTTCATGAAATAGTAACTGTAAAATCATTCTAGAAATAAATATATGCCTTTCTTGGTCAGAGAATACACTATATCAAGTTACTAAAATCATTTATTCTCCAATACTTTGTGTGGTGGCTATCACCAGCAAAGTGAAAACAAAATTACAATGTAGACTATATATCTTAGTATTGATACCAGAGCTAGAATGAAAAAAAAAACCTCGACCTGCGTGTGTGTGTGTGTGGGGGGGGGGGTAAGGCAGTTGGCAGCCTAAAATATAGTGGTGTGGTGACAATGTCAACTTGGGTGCAAACATCCGGGGCGTCACCAGCTGGTCAACAGTGTTCGGCCCAAGTATTCTATTTGCTACTCATTCCGTCCCATAATATTTGACATTCTAGGTGTGGGCTCGGGGATCAAGGAGAGTTGGTAAAAGTAGGTGCGCAGGAAATGAGGAGGAGAGAGATAGAGATAGAGATATATTGAGAAGAGAAAAGGCTGCATTTGTAAGTGAGGATGTCAAACATTTTTGGAAAATTAGATGGTGCTACGATACCAAACGTTATAGGACGGAGGGAGTAACAATTTGAGATGACTTTATAAACAACATTGCAAAGGCTAATTTGCCATAATTGAGAAACGAGAGTGGGGTTTTTACCTTCGTGATCATCACTATAGTAGTATTGTTCCACTCAGTTGGGACTGATTTGGTATTTATTGCCTCCAGTACTTCATTACATACTGCCATGGTTGGGGCTGATCGAAGTGATTGCTTTCGTCACTTGATTGACAGAGAGATGTCGAAGACCAAATGATGGAAAGAAAAATTGTTGAGCTCAGGAGGAAAGGAAGTACTGATCAAAGCCATTGCCCAAGCAGTACCAGCCTACACAATGATGGTGTTCCTTGTACCGAAAAACATTTGTAAAGGGATATCAGACACCATTGCATAATTTTGGTGGGGAGATGATGATAACTAGAGGAGAATGCACTGGGTGGCATGGTGGAAAATGTGCATCCCAAATGGAAAGGGTGGTATGGGTTTTAGAGACTTGCAATTCTTCAATCTCGCTATGTTAGCAAAACGGGTTTGGCGGCTATTAGCTGAACCGGAGTCTTTATGTGCAAAGGTTTTAAGGGCGAAGTATTATCCGGATGGCAAATTACTTGATGGTAAACTGAATAAAAATAGTTCGTTCACTTGGCAAAGTGTAGTGAAAGGACTAGAATGTTTTAAGAGGGGTTATATTTGGTGAGTGGGGGACGACTCACACATCAGAATATGGGATGACCCCTGGCTCCCCACGAGCCACAACCTGAAGGTATTAACTCCTAAAGTTAACAACATTGTAAGAACGATGAATGAATTAATTGATCCAAGCACAGGAGAGTGGGATGAAGCACTGCTAAGAGACCTATTTTGGCCAGTTGATGCACACAAAATTCTGCAAATTTCTATAACTAGTAGAAGAGAAGATTTCGTGGCCTGCCATCACAACTGAAACGGGATATTCTCGGTGAAATCTGCTTACCATTGTCAAATGAATCATAAGTTTGGAACGAGTATACTTGCAAACCAATCGGGTGGCACAGGAAATAATGAAGTATGGAAGAAATTGTGGGATCTCCATGTTCCAGGGAAAGTAAAAATCTTTGGCTGGAGAGCACTCCATGGACTAATGTCATGCCGAGGTGTAATGGCAAACAGACATGTAGGGAATGATATTAGCTGCCCGGTATATGTAGACGGCTGTGAGGATATAAAGCACATGATATTCATGTGTAGAAGAGCAAAAGAAGTCTGCACAAGACTTGGCATCTGGAACAAAATTGAGCCAATGCTCGGTATAGATCGCTTGAGATGCGTTTTGTTGCAGGATGTTATACAAACAGGTGGTTTGGTCCCAACGGTGAACAATGTGGGGTTTGCTGAGTTAATCCTAACAGGCGGTTGGTACTTTTGGTGGGAACGTCGTCAACTCGTGCATGGGGAAGGAATACAACAGACCTTTTGATCTGCCATGTAAATTGCTACCCTTACCAGCAACTACATGAAAGCAGGCCAACAACAAGTGCCGATGAAAAATGGATAGAAGAAACCCACGGAAGGTAAGCTTATCCTTAACATTGATGCTAGTTGGATAGTGATTCAGGTACAGGGAGCACCGACCCGATAATTAGGGACTCAAGCAGTTCCTGGATAGAAACAACACACACCT
Organism: Chloris gayana; assembly: GCA_031894775.1. NCBI lineage: Eukaryota > Viridiplantae > Streptophyta > Magnoliopsida > Poales > Poaceae > Chloris > Chloris gayana. The sequence goes on from JAUNZO010002295.1 coordinate 45,584, forward strand.
TTTTAGCCCACATTATGGATGCACCAACAGCAGAAGTAATAGCGCAGAAGGATGGTTTAACGCTGGCAAGTCAAATTGGCTGTAATGACATTATAGTTCAGTGGGATTGAAAAAAAAACACGTGCTGGAATGGAACCACTGTAGCTCGAGACCAGCTCTAGCATCGTACTCCATCGATCTCATCTGACTTACATAGAAAAATAATTCGGATGTGCTTTACTAAATGATTGAAAGAGAGAGGGTTCAGGGTTGCATTGCACCCAACACGGCTGGTCATATGAGAAAGTTTCTTTGCATTCGTTTTGTAAGAATTCCGAACATGTCTCATTTTCCTTATTGGAATCGATCAGATCACAATGAAATGCGGATCCCTTACATATGCCAAGCCAAACACTAAAGTTCTTCTCTAACATCATCTTTATTGAAGCTTGGATTAGTGAGCCACTTCAAGGGAAACAACTAGATTTTTGTGGATCCCAACTCTAAGGATTTGACTGGGCTTATACTCAAAACTACTTATGTTTATGCTTATCTGTTAAAATAGCATTCTACTTATAGGGCTTACTGTAACATAAGCAGTCAATTTGTTTAGCAAAATTGTTTATGTTTGCCTGTCAAAACTGCTTATAGTCACTCACAACCACTATAAGATATGTTTTGCTGCTTTGTCTAAAGTGTTTATGCTAGCATAAAATTGCAGTGCTTATATCCTATAGAAAGTTTTGCTCTTTTGTGGTTTGACACTCCAAAGTATTTGGTGAGCATAAACAAATTCAATAAACAATTTTATAAGCATTGCGATACACACCCTTAGGGAAAAAGAAAATATGTTCTTAAATAAGGGTGGCTAAAACAATATGGTCTCCTCTTCCATATGACCAAAGAGGACCCTATTAGGTAAAATGTGCCCTCCTCTCCAGGAGAGTTCACAAGAACAAATGACAATGTAATAATGCTTGTTTGAGGAAGTATCAGTAAATGTTAGATCAATTAGGTTCGATAAAGGTTTTGTCCATATAATCTACCGAGCCTATATTGTTGTTCTACAACTATCCATACCCCATATAATGTACTGGCTCATGCAGTGTACTCTCCTGCCTATATGATGGACAAGATCATGACTCGAGATTATGCTTGAGGGCCCGTAATCAACGGCGGCATTTCTTCTATCTCTAGTTTAGGCATTGGGATGGACCTATCTCTTCGATTGGCTCTTCCTTGTCTCTCTTCTCTATCGCAAAATCGGTGACCAACATTTGGCGATGCTTGTTTGACAATGATGGCAATGTACTCTAGTTGTGTATATGACTATGGAAAGTGATCCTTCGAACCAGTCGATGACAGATCCGATTCAGGAACAAGTGACTTTTCCTCACTATCGTGTGAGATCTAGCTTATCAAATTCTCTTCACCGACATACAAAATCCCTCGTGTGGAATTGAGTTGTCGGATCCTATCATTTTCAAGCATTTTAGATATGGTCTTTGAAATCGCCCCGAAGATACTTTCAATTGATTTTATTGAACTGCACTAGAAGATAACAAAATATTGTGACAATTACTCTTTTTTTAATCATTTAGATATCTTGTAATCGCTCGATGATGGTCGATTGTAATTGATTGTAACTCTCTTTTTTAGAGCCTAAATTGGGATTAATACAAGAGTAAATTACATCACAAGTACCATAATTTGCGCGGTGGGTGCAACTTGGTCACACATATTGTAAGTTGTGTAAATTCGTCACTAATCATGTGTTGGGGGTGCAATTGGATCATCAATCCATCACCTCAAACAATTGAGCATCTCGGACAATCTGTCACTTATAAAGTTTTATGTTGGAATGCTCTTTGGTAGTCCTTGAGAAGTTAGAAAGGCAATACAGCAATATAACATCAAGAACAGGGTAGCAACAAAAATCCCCAAGAATAATAAGAAAAGAATCGAAGCTTATTGTGCACAAGGATGTTCGTGGAACTTGACACCTACAGGGGATAGTAGGGCTAATTGTTTCTTGATAAAAAAATATGTTGACAAACACACATGTAAGCGAGATTGATGAAAGGTTCAATTGTTTGAGGTGTTCGATTGTTCGAGGTGACGGATTGATGACCCGATTGCACCCCTAAAACATCATTAGTGACAAATTTGCACAAATTACGATATATGTGACCAAGTTGCACCCGCCGCGTAAGTTGTTGTACCTGTGATGCAATTTACTCTTAATACAATGTACTCATTAACCGGTATTCCAGTAGAAGAATCCTTTAAAACCTATCGGAACATACATATAGCGGAAAAATGTCAAAGAAAACAAAGTTATTATTTACATCATGAATTCCATATTATAAGTAATTTTTATGACTAATACATTATTTGCATTTGACTATCTAACTACAAACGCAAATTCAACTTTTCATTTACTTAGGCACTACATATATTTTTTTATTAGTTAATCTATTTATTAGTACAAACTCTGTGGCTTCATGTTTATTGTAAATTGAACATAGCTTGTTGGTTAGATTCTTCATGGTGAACCTTATCTATAGACAATGAGCATTTGTGCAGGGTGTGGAGTGTTACAGTATGTAGGATTTAAACCAATAGTATTAGAAAAATCTTCATTGATTCTTGTCAAGGCACAAAAGGACCCTATTTGGGTCTGCCCCTTTGTGTGTAATAAGTAGGTATCTGTTCGTAAGATGCATATATAAAGTATATGTATGTGAGTGTTTCGTAATAAAATGAATTTTCTAATTTAAGCTCGCTTAGCCACATGAAAATTTGGCAACCTCATCCAATGAAATGAGTTCAGAGGTGGGTGGGCTGCTGATTGCTGTACAAAATTCGGCCTCCAGTTGATGTGCAATGGTTTGGGCAGAAGGCTTCGGCCTGTATTTCGTATTTGAGCTTCAACTTCAACCCTTGAAATGTAATGGGCCGGACTACCGACTAATATCTGCACTACATATATGATCTAGACTAGGCCCCTTGGTTTTGGAGGCCCGGTGCGGCCGCACTGTCTGCACCTGCCCAGGGCCGGGCCTGCCTATCAACTGGTCCATGTCAATCCGAGGAAGGAAAATGATTGAAAATGTTGGGGCAGTTGGTGGCTATAGTCATGTCAATATGTACCGATCGCGACGAGCTAAAACGAAGATGAAAACGAATGGGATATGCTCAGGACCGAAAAGTAAAGCAACTTTCTTGTTCAAAATTTGTTATTACTTTTCGTGACGAGGACATCGACCTCTTTCTAGTAATTGCAGCTCATAGATACAGATGTGTTGGTTGATTAGCATAATCCATAAAGAAAACCAGTATTGGTGGATTGGCATTTCATGAAGACTATTTTTCGGTTCCAATGCCACAGGATCTTACACTTTCTTACCTACAGTTCTCAAACTTTTTTCTTTTTGAAATCACAGCTCTCAAACTTAAAGCTGCACCTTGGTGACTTTCACCTCACCATCTCCAAGCATGGCATATAGCACATTAGGTTGGAAAAGATGCTTTGCTTTGATCAAACGGCTAGGACCACTCTTGTTACATCAGTGTTATCTTGTCTTCCTACCTATGTCATGAGCTCTTTTGCATTATTCAGTGGGAATATTGAAGCAATGGGCAGATGAAGACGTGCCTTTATTTGGACAGGTGAAGACAAATGCAGTGGAGGCAAGTACAAGGTCGCCTCGGATGAGATACTTTTATGCTTAAGGATAAATGAGGTTTGGGAGTCAAGGATTTCATACAGAGCAAATCAATGTCTACTCCAGAACTTTGGAACGTATCTTGATAAATTTGTACCCTTTCAGGCCAGATATATGCATGTCTACGTATTGATTGACTATAAAACGGTCCTCACCTTTTTGTTTTTTATAAGGACTGCACTGTACTTTTTTTGATTAATTAAAAGACCACTCTGTACATTTGATACTACTCCATTTAGTGTGTAAGGGCATGTACAAGGGAGAGCCCACTGTGGTCTCCTAGTCACATGTATCCAAGCAAAGAGACATGAAACAACTCTAGTTATACAAAGAAGAGACTCTACATGTTGTCTTTTAATAAAAACATATTATGAATGATTGTATGACATAAGTTGTCTCTTCACATCTACAACGGTGCTCAACGTTGTCTCTTACATCGGAACACGTAATAGAGGCCGTCTCTTCGTCAAGAGTCCACCCAACTGTTTCTTCAAGGGGTAGAGGGGCTATTTGCAAAAATACACTGCCACATTAGCTCAAGAGTCCACTCATTTATTAGCGTTGTACATGCGCTAATCTGTTCTGCGGGCGGAGATTTTTGTGTCACACACGGTGCTGACAATAACTATTCTATGATATGCATCCACTGGTTTTGGTGCAACTTAATTTCCACATGTTTCTCTATTTCTCACTGTCTTTGACCTTTGTGAATATGTGATTTTTTAAACACTCACAACACGCACACTCACCCCTATGACGTAAACTATATCCCTATAAGCATCTTCGAAGACTAAGCCGGCAAATCCTCAAGATTAACAAAGTCATCATTGATGCCTCATTGTCGATGGGAATGTCGCCTACCACTGAAAGCATAAACGCCATTAACTTCTAGAGAATTCGCTCCTATACGAAGTCGATCCCAAGACCTGAGGTGCTACTAAGACTCTTGTAACCACTAGAGTACAAGCCCTTTCGCTTATGAATATGTGATTTTTCATGTCCGTAGAGCATATATATCGTGTGTTTTATATTTATCGAGCATCGCTGCTTGGACACTCGGCAAACGGCCTGTTTGCATGCCCAATATTTGACACTCGGCATACAACCGTTTTCCCGTAGTGGTAGGAACAAAAATTGAACAGATTCTTCGTTGTGTATTTCTTCGCAGCAAAAGAAAACACACAGTAAAGCTAGTTGAAACACTGTGTAGTATTAAGTTTGCGGAAAACAAGGACGGCAAATCTAGAATTACAAAAAATTGAAGCATACAACACAAGTCGGATGGTAAAAGAACTGAGGTATACAACACAAGCCGGATGATACAGTGAACGAATCCGGGGGAACAGTTAGCATGGAGCCATGGAGTGCGAAGTGATGCTGTATTATTCCGGTTTCCGAGGCTCGTTAGCTGGGCCGTCACCATAGAGCCAGGGATACTAATCACAGCAGCAGCAACAGCGACAGAATGATGAGCAGGCATGTGCCCGTGGTTCACATCACGGTGCACCCGCTCTCTTGGCGGGTAGCGAGCTCGCACGTCGCCCACGGCGGCGGCGGCGGCCAGACACAAGGAGGCATGCTGCCGCAGCTGCACGGCGGCGTTGGTGGCTTGCAGGCGCCATCACATGGCTTGCACTTGCACGGTGGCGGCGGTGGCGGGGTGCAGCAGTGGCATTGCTGGTGAGGTGGGCATTGCCACGGCCAGCTCGGGCACGCCATGGGGTACGGCAGCGGGTACGGGTACGGCACCAGCTTGTACTCTGGTTTGGGCGGTGGTGGCTTGGGCTTCTCAGGCTCAGGCTTACTAGGCTTGTCCTCAGGTTTATCAGGCTTATTACTAGGCTTTTCCTCAGGTTTATCAGGCTTAGGCTTGCAACAACCACATGGTTTAGGCTTGCCACAAACGTCTGGAGGAGGCTTGTGTTCATCAGGTTTAGGCTTACAATCCTTGATGCACTTGCCGGCCTTGCACCGGATCCTGCAGCAGAGCTTCCCGGCGTCGAACTTCCCATGCACCACCACTATGTTCTTCTTTAGCTCCAACTCCACCTTCTCGATGCAAAACTCCTCTGCAACATCACAAAACATGAGTGACTACCACTTGCACTCTTAAATATGTTTCCTTACCAAGTTTCTGCAGAGTAATCACCTTACACACATTCCTATACACGGTGCTTATAGAAACTTTTTTCAGATTATCATGCAGAGTTTCACAATAAGAACCTTTCGTCGTGATTAGTTTTTTGTGTTACCAGATAGTAGTACTTTTGTAGCGATAATTTGGAGCCTGACATGATTCTTTATTATGGAAAACACACGTTGCATTTACTAGTGACGACTAGCTACCATATAGATGATGACATCCGTTTCTTAGAATAATGATTGCCCAGAAATACTCTGCTTTCTATTCTTGCATCATGGGTTATAGTGGGATTATTATGGACGAGAATAATGTACCTGTAAGGCAGTCCAGGACCTTTCTGATCTTGGTTCTGCATTTGCAGCATTCCAGGTCTGCTGTAATAATCAATATTGTCATCTGCAAACAAAGATGAAGAATATAAACAAATTACCGGCGTACGTGGAAGCTTTGAGTTTCGATTTGAAACAAATCCATGTTGATTTAGCCCGTGTACAATGCATTTATTTTTATCGGTCCTGCTTTACTTTTCTCCGAATATAAAGAACTAATCAAATATGAAGCTTAGAAAAGGTAGGCCAATGTGGGTCAGTACAAGGATCAGTACCACAGAGCGCACCTTGATTTGAGCACACCTTCAAATCCTGAATAATGCTGCAGATGAACAAGAGAGAAGTTTGCTACGGACGGCAAAGAAGAATGGAGGTGATGATGAAGCACAGGCCCAAGTGTTCTTATAATTAAGTCTTCATATGGTGAAGCCTTCCAAGCAAAATGCTGATGTTGCGATCCGTCCATCCGATGGCATCTTAACGGTATTTGGAATGGTCTCTTTCCTACACAGAATGTGCAATGAACTTTGCAGGAAGACACGGAGGAGGAGGAAAGCTATAGAGGACAGTTTGGTCCCTGTCAGAAAGTTGTCTAGCTACTGTCCTCTCGTTTTCTAGCTTTTAGACAGAAGTTTTCCTACGGGGTTAAGATCTTCGTCTTCGACGTATGGAATGGTCACTTTTGTGAATTCTGTCAAGGTTTAAGTCGTTACTAAATATTTCACTGGAAAATGGCCAAAGCATAGGAATGACTCGATTGTTTATTAGTAGCACAAAACTGAAATGTTAATTACTTACTAGATGGGTGCCAATACGTTGTTACAAGAGCTGGAAAAGTTTATAAAACATGAAATTTGAGACAAGACAATATTCTAGTTATGTAAAGCATGAATGTTATGGTTCGCCTCTTTTATTTGCGTTGACAGAGGTGTGGATGTAATTTGACAAACATGAGGTGTTCATGAGTGTGTTGTAATGGGCACTGTCTTTTATTTTTTTTAATGAAATAGTATGCAACTCTCCTGTGCATTCAAGAAACTAAAAGTAAAGCAGTGCTCAAGACAGAACCAACAATCAAAAGAATAGTTGTAAAGATAAAAATTATTTGTGATAATTTAAGGAAAAGATAAATATCTTAGGAATGATGTTTCTTAGATGAAATTGTAAATTTGCACAATCTTGTATATGCCACTATTAGTGACACAAGTTGCTCCCATGCATGTGACACTGAGGCATCAATAGCATATACAGGATTACCAACTCGTTTCGTACTTTAATTTCTTTGCTCATGACAGCTCGAGCTAAGCCTAGCTTTTGGACCGTTAACTTAACAAGCCTAGCCGGACCGAAAACACCTTGCTAGAGAGCTTGCTCGAGCCGAGCTCTAAGGAGCCGAAACAGCACTTAGCCAGCCCTCAATATGTACGTGAGTATTTCATAATGAACTGAATTGTTTAATTTGAAAGACACTTATCCTCTTGAAATTTTGGCATTGGACTGGTCAATATCGATCCAGGAGTGTGGGTGCTTGGAGGAAAAACCGAAAAACTGTTGAAGGGTCCATGTCAATATCCAAGGAAGCAAGATGATTGAAACTTTGGGGCAGTTGGTGGCTAGTCATCAATATTGGTGAGTCGCATCGAGACAAAACGAAGATGAAAACGAATATAGGATGTTCAGGACCGGCTGGCTCACTGAAAAGTAAAGTAACTTTCTTGTTCAAGTTTTTTTTGTGACAAGGATATTAACCTTTTAATATTTTTTTATTTCATCAAAATGATCTAATCTTCTTGCTATATTTAAGCGCTCCATATTAGTCTATTTTTCGGTTCCAATGCCACAGACTTTCTTGGCTTTTGGCTGTATGATGTAGGACCCTTCGCTCAGCCATATCGGCCTACTCTCAAACTTAAAGAGACACACCACGGTAACTTTCACACCACCATCTCCAAGCATGTGATATACCTCTTAGTTTGGAAAAATATATCCTTCACTTGATCAAACAACTATGACCAATCTTGTTACACCAGTGTTATCATCTCTTGCCACCTATGTGATGGTCTCTTTTACATTATTCAATGGGACTATTGAAGCAATGGAGACATGGAGGCATGCCTTTATTTCGCCAAGTGAAGACAAATGTAGTTGAGGCAAGTGCAAGGTCGCCTGAGATGATGTTTGTATGCTTAAATATAATGGCAGTTTGGTGGGAGTTAAGAGTCATGCAAAAGAAATCAATGTCTACTCCAGAACTTTGACCTTCTCTAGTCTCCTAAGGGGTTGCCATAGTTTCCTTAAAAAAATGAAGATCGGAATGTATATTGATAAAAATTTGTACCTTTTGGGCCAGTATATATGCACGTTTAAGTATTTTCTTTCGCGGTGAAATGCATGTTTAAGTATTGATAAAGTATAAAACAACTCTGAACATTTGGTAATATTCCATCTATTTCTAGTAGTTTTGTTGTTCCGGAATCCGGACCTTGTAAATGATGGCCTCTGCCAACATTACAATACGTGATGACACTGCCATATTGATGAACCATAACTTGCAGCAATAAGCTAATAATATAAGCCGCCACTGTGTATTTGAACAACACTATCAGGACTAAAAATTAACTATGACAAGCTGAAATATTTTGCTTTGGGGTTTCGTAAGCCACTAGACCCAAAAGTTTTGGATGCAAGGTGGGCTCTTTCTCATTCAAGTATCTTGGCATTCCTATGATCCACAAAAAGTTACAAATAATGAATTGAGAGATGTCATAAAGAGATTTGGGAAGAAAATGACTAATTGGAAAGGAGAGCTATATGGCAACGGATTTTCCAGTGTCCTAGCTATATGGCACTCAAAGTATATTTTTCGAGTGCCATATAGCTAGGACACTGAAAAACTCTATATATAGCCATCGATACTGATGGACCTCCTTTGATTCAAAGACATTCAAATTCAGTAAATACCTTAGTGAGCTCAGGGACATTTGTCCAGAGATGACGTGTACAATCAAAGAACCTTCTGATCTTGATCTGATAGCTCAGATTTGACAAATTGTTGTTTGACACATGATGCATAAATTTGATTTTTTTTACTTTAAATGATGACTTGACACATTAAATATGACATATTTACAACTGATTTAATATATTTAACAGAAGATATTTAATATTCATATTTAACCATAATTATTCATTAAATTAGTGTGGGCACATATCCCTGTGCTCACAAAAGTTGTACTCTTCAATTTCAATGCTAAAAATATTAACAAAAGAGTGGTGGATACATATGTTGAGCTGGCATTCAAATATATATGAAGGCAACTGGGATAAAAATCCTGCACTTTAGGGGTGAAAAAGCCTCGAAAACATATCTCATCTTTGATTTTGAAAAAGTTCCAAATATACATATTTTTTTTTAATTTGGTACTCGTTTGATACTCCGATATTTGAAAGCTCAGCTTATGAGTTATGGGTACATCACTAGACACCAGTCTACTACACATCTTGAAAGACTGACTCTATACACGGGAAGTTGTTGAAAGAAGAATAATCATCGTAGGAGTGACAACAATGTAACAGTTGTCTTCTAGGGCACTTACCGGTTGACGCAAAACGGGACACACAGTGCGTTACAATTGGACAAAAGCCTACCAATCTTTGGACGTGATGGCAAAACGAGCATTATTTGTCCACAATATCATGGCCATTAATTCTGCATAGATTTTGCTAGCGACCTAGCTATTCCTTTTTATGACCATTCTCAACTATGTAATAATGATGAACAGTTTGTATGCATCAAGTATGCAAAAGGTCGGAAACTTTTTTTGCATTATATAAAACAATATACTTTGTACTACTCCCTCTGTTTTACAATACTTGTGATTCTAACTTTGGACACAAAAAAATAAGGAGAAGTAATAAAACTGCAGTGCACAGAAAATTATAAGAAGAGATATAAAGATAGAGATGCATAGAGAAGTGAGAATGGTGCATTAAAATGTGAGAATCACAAATATTATGAAACGGAGGGAGTAGTTTTTTGCGGTCCTGAGATTCTTTTGTCGCAAATACCGACAGAAACTAATCTATCTACTGGTATTGTCTCCATAATTTCCATGTGATTTGACCTCTTTGAATCTGTGATTTGTCATGTCAGCAGTCAACCTCAAAGTTAGGAGCTTGACGTTCTGCATAGCTTAGTTACCAAAATTTTATTTAATGGTTCTTTTAAACATATATAGTGCAAATATAGACCGCAAACACGTACAAGTACTCAACTATGAACACACGTACACCCTACAACTATGAGCACCTACGAAAGGTTATAATCGAGTGATTTTGATCCACGGGGACAGCGCCTCTCCCTGAAAAAAATAATTATATATAAACACATATAACTTCTATGCTAAATCTGGGATTTGAACCCAGTTGAGTTGGTTTCGTAGTAAAGAAACTAACCAACTGTGCTAAGTTTGCATATAGATCCGTAGTAGTGTTTCTCTTCGCAGGAAACAAACAAAGCAAGGCGAGATGAAACACTCTGTATGTATTAAGTAGCAGAAAACAAAGACGACAACTTTTACAAGTACAAAAAAAATGAAGCATACAACACAATTCGGAGGATAAAGGAATTGAGGAATACAACACAAGCCGGATGATACAATGAACGAATCCGGGAGGACAGTTTCACTGTATAGAACATACATGAAGTGCAACGAGGAGCGATCTGACGTTGCATTATTCCGGTTTCCGTGGCTCGTTAGCTGGGCCGTCACCATAGAGCCAGGGGTACTAGTTACTAATCACAGCAACGAGCGGCGGCGACAGGAGAATGATGCGGAAGCACCCATGGATCACGCATTTTTGTATGGAGATAATGACCGGCCGTGTCCGTCACATGACGGAGCACGCGCTCTCCGGCGGGGTAACGATCTCGTACGGGCCCCATTGCGGCGGCGGCGGAGCCCAGGCCACCGGCTGCGGCGACCAGACAGGAGTCATGCCGACGCAGCCGCACGGAGATGAATGGTGCTGTGAACACTTGCACGACGGCGGTGGCGGTGGTGGCGGCGGCGGTGGAGGGGTGCAGCTCTGGCACTGCTGCTGAGGTGGGCACTGCCATGGCCAGCTCGGGCATGTCATGGGGTACGGCATCGGGTACGGCACCAGCTTGTACTCTGGTTTGGGCGGCGGCTTAGGCTTCTCCTCATCAGGCTTGGCCTTAGGCTTAGGCTTGCAACAACAATCGTCTGGTTTAGGCTTGCAACAAAGTTCTAGTTTACACTTGCAGCACTCATCTGGCTTAGGCTTGCAACAAACTTCTGATTTGCACTTGCAACATTCCTCTGGTTTAGGCTTGCAACAAACGACTGCAGGTTTAGGCTTGCAATCCTTGATGCACTTGCCGGCCTTGCACCGGATCCTGCAGCAGAGCTTCTCCGCGTCGAACTTCCCGTGCACCACCACCGTGTTCTTCTTTGTCTTGTACTCCACCTTCTCGATGCTATACTCCTCTGCAGCATCACAAAACAAATTTTGATGTACTGTTACTTGGACTCTGAAATATGGTTTCTCAGTCGTCACCCATTTTCTCTGTGCTCATAAAATTTTTTCAGATCACCATATGTTGAGTTTCAAAGAAGAAATTTATTTACAAAACTTCGTCAGGATTAGTTTGATGTCACCAGCTAGTGCGAAACTGGGAGCAGATGCAATCCGTTTTTAATGAAAGAGAAGTGCTTTGCACCGAGTACCTCAAACACGTTACGTGTGACTACTCATGGATGCTAAATGTACCTGTGAGGCAATCCAGGGCCTTACTGATCTTGGCTTTGCATTTGCAGCATTCCAGGTCTGCTGTGATAATTAATATTGTCATCTGTAAACAAGCATGAGAAACAAACAAAATCACTAGAGAGGAACCTTAATGTTTTTAATTTATGTTTAAAACAAAACCATGTTCAGATTGCACGATTGTCACGAATCTATTTTGATCAGTCATGCTTTACTTTTCTCTGAATATTGTGGTAAAGAACTAATCACATACGAAGCTTAAAAAAGGTAGGCCAATGTAGGTCAGTACAAGGATTAGTACATACAGCACAGCGACAGATAGAAGGAACTACCGTTGATTTAAGCTCACCTTCAAAACCTGAATAATGTTGCAGATGGTCAAGAGAGTAGTTTGCAACACGGAGGAATGAAGAAGAACGGAGGTTATGAGTAAGCACAAGCAGAGCTGAACACCTCAGGTGTTCTTATAATTCTGGTTCCCTCTCGGTCTGACGGCATCTTGACAGCATTTGGTTTGGTCTCCTTCCTAACAGATCATGTACTGAAATCTACAGAAAGATAAAAAAAAAAAGGACGTACGAGCGCTGTAGTGGACGGACAGTGTGGTCCTTGTGAGCAAGCTGTCTAGCTACTCTCCTCTCGTTTTCTTCCTTTTAGCCGGAAGAATTCGGATTTCAGGACTTAGCCTTCGATATATTGAATGGTCTCTGTCGACAATTCTGTCATGGTTTAACTGGCTACTATGCTTCACTAGGAAATGGCAAAATCATAGGAATTACACGATTGCTTAGCAGCGCAAAATAGAAATGTTAATGATGTTTTAGCTGAGTGCTTGTGTGTTGCTATATGGGTGCCTAAAATTTTAAACGCCTGAAAATTTGGGACTAGACAAAAATCTACTTATGTAAAGCATGAATCCTCAAAGAAATTAACCAGCAATCATAAGAACAATTGTCGACTCCTGATGTTCAATCCAACAAGGAAAATAAAGTTGAGCTGTTTTTTTTTTGAGGTAAATAAAGTTGAGCTGTCAAGCACATCAAACAGTACTATGAAAAGCCTAACACGTCATAGAGGCTAAGAAGCAAATTGCCATCGTCATAGCAAGCTACGCCATAATGTATTTTGTCTGAAGATCCCAATTCTGAAATTGACACTGAAGACAGCATGCTTAATGATGATGCTGACAACACGAACACAAGTCTTATTCATTAATTTGTTACCTTCATTTGAAAGCTATAAACATCAGAAGTAAAAACAGAGTCATATTATTGATTTAAATTCCAAGCCATTCGAGCATCCTCCTCAACGTCCCTTATATATATTTGCATGGATGATTTGTCATTTTTCACTTCATTATTCACGAACTTGCCATCCATGTTGCTAGTCAAGGGGATGTTTTCTATGCCAGTAAAGTTATTCTTGCCATATATACACACACCTCTAATATTTCTCAACTGTAGATAAAAATGATTTTTACCATAAAACCGTTAACCAACACTATTGCTAGTTAGCTATCACTAAACATTAAGATCCTGAACCTGAAGGACCGGCAGCTCCTGTCCTCCGGCCGTAGGATGTTCCGCTCGAGGACCAGATCAGCCATGCTCGAAGATCAGCCGTCCAGAGGGAGATTTTTTCTATTCTACCATTATAAACAGTGGGTTTCCCCATTTTACCATTTCCCCATTTGTCATTTTTCACTTCATTATTCATGAACTTGCCATCCATGTTGCTAGTCAACGGGATGTTTTCTATGCCAGTAAAGTTATTCTTGCCATATATACACACACCTCTAATATTTCTCAACTGCAGATAAAAATAATTTTATTTAGAGTTTGTACCATAAAACCGTTTACCAATACTATTGCTAGTTAGCTATCACTAAACATTAAGATCCTGAACCTGAAGGACCGGCAGCTCCTGTCCGCCGTAGGCCGTAGCATGTTCCGCCCAAGGACCAGATCAGTCATGCTCGAAGAGCAGCCGTCCAGAGGGCGGCAGTGAGTGTATTACCCTTTGCGTGAACTCCGCCTAAGGAGCAGATCTGCTAACATCTCCGTCTCCAAGTCTTCATCATTGATACTTGTTGTGCCCGGCAGCTAGCACGTGACAACCATGTAGCGCCTGTTAGGTGCTAGCTGTCTGGATTGGATGAGGTACAAACTCTTTTCTTCATGTTTGACAAATACAAAATAAACTTGGCAAACTATCCACGCATTTACGCGTCTAGACTATTAACTTCATATTATTGAAAAGGTGAATTTTTTTAAATTTTCTATTTTATACATTGTATGAAAGCTAATCCACCGTAAAGAGCAATTTTTTTTATTTTGACTAATGTTGAAAAAGCTGAAAATTTATATGTGTTCGAGCTACTACTATTTCTTCAGGATGTTTTCTATGGATGCTTTTGAAATCCAATATGAAACTTTTTCCCCCAAATACAAAAATGATTTATAATGTTTTCTCCTTTTGATTGTGAAATTCCATAAAAATGTTTTTATAATAAGAAAAGATGCTATAATGGAAAAATTAGCAGGGTAGAATAAATATTTTTGTTGTCAAAATAATAAGTTTGAGCTATTCCAGAGGTACTGTTCGAGTGCTCTGTAATCCTCTGTTTTTTTTTTCATAATTTGAATTACCACTAGTATTTTTTTTGGTCTAGCACGTGAGAGGATATATTGCCTTTTTGGTTGGTGAAATAATGTTGCTTCTGACGTCAGAATAAATGATTATATATGTAGTTATAAAAATGATTATATATGTTACTTATGATTGTGCTAAAGTCTTCTATGAAAGAACGTCTGACAATGAGAATCACGATTTAGTAATCCAATCACCACTTGGATTCCTATATTACTTCTAAAATAATCTACTTAATTACTTCGGGTGTAATTGATGAAAATCAATTGACTGCATAGCTCCATGACAATTTGGCCGCTTGACACCTAGCTCAGACTTCCTGCGTGCGTGCAACGGGGGCAGTGGCACAACGAATCCGCTCCATTGATCTTATCGGGTTTGATCCCTATGCCTAAGACCTTAGGCCCTTTTTCCTTTCCTGTTTAGTTTACTATTCAATAATTATAAATTGTAAATCAGTTCAAATTACATAGAACATGTGCATCTGTTAAAAAAAATTTATACTTCATGTACATGTATATCAGTTGTATGATTAGTGTTCCAAGCCATGTCTTCAATATAAACTGGGTTAGAAATTGCATTTCGTTGTTATGGAAAGCATAATGCATAAAAAGTTATTAGATGGTCTATGTTGGCTCTATCGATATATTATTATGAAAGAATGGCCTTTTCGATAATCATACAGTTGATGCATGTATTTATTATAATAATTCTGATAATAACGATAAAAGAAAATGAAAAACTTAGAATGTTTTTTAATTAGAACCTTGGTGTGGATTTCGTACAGGGCCCTGGAATTTACCAGGACGGCCTGACATCATGGAATCACAATTGACTATGAAATCTAGGAGAGAGAGAGAGAGAGAGAGATCGCCACCAGACTACCAGTCTACCACTAACATGATTTTTTTTTTTGGGTAAAGCCACTGACATGATGTTTGGTGTTCTTCTGATGTCCCACCACCATTCTCACTTTTACGACATTGAAACCCAATAACCACCATGATTTATTGAGATCCCAGCCCTTACTGTTAGATCAATTGATCTAAACTAAGAGCATTAAACTAAACAGGCTCACTAATGCAACATAGATCACACCTAGTAACCTTAATTGATGCGGAATTTGGTGAAGCTTAAGTACTTACCAGAAACATTAGCGCCCATGATTGATGCCTGATGAAGAACATGATGTAGATGTGGAAACAGGGCACCATGCTTCCAAGCCTTCCAACACCTGAGGGATTGGGAGAGTTAGGGTTATAAACCCTTAGTCTTAACTCGTCGATTAGGGTTGAAAACTGACGACCAGAGAGCACCTTGGGGGCGTTCTCCTCTTATTTATGATCAAGGCAGAACAGTGGTATCATACTAGAATATATAGGAACTAAAACAACTCCTTTTGATTTGAGAAATACTTTGGTGAACATAGGGGCATGTGCCTACCCTAGCTTTTCTATTAATTATGGATAAATATAATATTGAATCTCTGACTATACTATTAAACATGTCAGACTAGTTGTAGATATGTTGTCAAATCATAAATTGAAGTATAGAAACATCAAATTCTGACAAATTCATGAAATTCTGTTAAATTTTATGAATTTGTCAGAATTTGATATTTCTGAACTTGAATTTATGATTTGACAACATGTCTACAACTAGTATGGCATGTTTAATAGTATAATCAGAGATTCAATATTTATATTTAACCATAATTAATAGAAAAGCTAGGATGGACACATGCCACTATGCTCACAAAAGTCATTCTCGATTTGATTTACTTGAAATTCTATCATATTACTATATATCATATTTGAAGAAATTGCAATTGTTTTCCATTCAGTTGGACTGAACACTTATCTGACATCTGAAGTACCACCTTCACATTTGCCTGTGCAAAAGTTTATTACAATTCAATCCAGTGATTTATAAACATATTTAGTGTATTTTTCCCTAAAAAACATATTTAGTGTATTTTAGACTATCGTAATGGGAAAAAAGTCCCTACGGCAGGGTCGTATTTCGGCTCCCGTACGACCCGGCCTCGATGGATGCCGTGTGGAAATCCTACGACATTGGCTCCGAGAAAAGAATCCTACAGAGATTGATACGGAAGCTCGTGGGTCCTGGCTTCTGTATCGGCTTGGCTCAGTCCCGCTCCCCTCGACGGTTCCAATATTTGGCTAACCCATCGGCTCAGCTATCTCGGGCCGGTGCTGCTCCAAACGACGGTGATGGGCCAATGGCGACCTCCTCCCTTAGCCAGGGTCCGCGATGCTCCTCCCAATGGTGGCGATGCTAACGTCCTTACTTGACAGCGATGCTGACAACCTCCTCCAGCCGCACACAACGACGCCAGGTGCATGGACGACGATGGCCGCACTTCCTCAATTTGGCCGCGAGCAATCGGTGCTGCTCCAAACCGCAGCGTTGGGTTGGTGACCTCCTCTCCGAGCCACAATCCATGAAATCGATTTCTTTGTCAGGCGATTCGGAGATAAGGCAAGCCGAGCCGATGCACGTATTGCTCAACGACGAAACTATTTTTTTCACGGACTATTCGGAGACGAGGAGAGCCGAGCCGACTTAATTTGTTCGGGGCAAAGCCATCTTCCAGTGCCGTAGGATTTTCACGCGGCATCTATCTAGACCAGGTCGCACGGGAGTGGAAATACGACCCGGCCGGACGCAGCGAATTTTTTTCCATCGTAATGACAGTACTATAGGTTATTTTTTATCTCTCTCTGACTAACATAGCATAATTTCTAGCTTCTGAGAATGAATATGCATAGTCGCCTTTTTTGTTGATCAGATGCAAGAGTAATAGATATACATGTAGGTATGGATGAAGTGCACATTCTGATTAACATAAGGTAAATGATTTGAATATTACTTATGATATAGTGATAAAGTTCTAAACGACTTGACAATGACTATATCATGGCTTCAAGTCCGATCATCACTTTAGATTCTTGATATCTCAGAGCTTGACATCACTTTCTAGCTAGGAACATCACACAATTGACTTAGAAATGTATTGATGAACGATAGGGACTCCCCACCACCTGACATGTGTATTGAAATGCATTGCGTTTCTACTCCATGTCCCCGCCATCACTATTCTCGCATAATACAGTGTGAAGTAACGAATCTAGAGGATGAAACAGCACGACAAATATTCATCACGACAACAATGACTAGAACACAATTCGTTTCTTTTTTCTCTCTAAGGGCAAACCTTCTGAAAATATGGAATGCTTTAGTATTACTGCAGTCGAGTTACTAAAAATATAATTGGACCTGACAACTTATTAGATGTCTCGCATTCGTCTCATCAGCTGCCTGCATACATAGGAGCATATGCATGGAAGGACGCACAGGAGCATGCTCAAAAGGGAACAGCAGCAGACTCCATTTGCAAAGGCGGCTCTGCATAGGAGGAGGCAGGATGACCAGGTTTCAGTTCACGGTAACATGATTTGAATGTTACCTGTGATAGTGCTAAAGTTCTAAATGTCCTTCTCATATACTAAAATGAACCGACAAGGGAGGATGAAATGCTTGACAATGACCATCATGGCTCTGAAATCCAATCGGCACCTATATTCTACATCACCTTTTAGTAACCGCATAATTGACTAAAGAAATGTGCTGATGAGCGATAGGGACTCCCCACCACCTGACTTGGAACTGAAATGCATTGTGTTCGCCACCATAGTAGTACAATGTAAAGTATAGGGAATCTGTAGCATGAAGCAACGCGACAACATTCTTCCACGACATTGAAAGCCAGTCACCACAAGGATTATTGAGGTCTTGGTGGGCTTTACATGCATCGTACTACTGGAATAGTGACTGGAACACAAATCCTTTACTACAGTACAAACACCTCTGAAAACTTGGAATTCTATTTACTGCAGTACATTTTAAAATATAGTAATTGGACCTGAACACTTATTAGACGCCTCACATGGACGCACAGAAGCATGCATGCTCGAAAGGTAACAAAGGGCGGATGAGTAAAGGAAGAGGACGGGCGATCAGGTTTCCGTTCACGGTCACATGATGGCGCAGGCGCCGTACGCCGGGTTGTCCTCGCAGACGACCACGGGGTACGGCATGCGCGCCGGGCACTGGCATGGCGGCGGCGGTGCCGGTTCTGGTTTTGGTTCTGGCGCCGGCGGTTTGGCCTGGCACTGGCAGTACGGTGGGGGCAGCTGCACGGCAGGCATGGGTAAGGGTAAGGGTAAGGGTACGGGTACGGGATGAGCTTGCACGCTTCGGGCTTGGGCTCGGGTTTGGGCTCGGGCTTGGGCGGCGGCGGGCAGTAGCAGTACGGCGGGGGCAGCTGCAGGATGGCCACGGGTAGGGGCAGTAAGGTATGAGCTTGCACGGTGTCTTCTCAGGTTTGGGGTCTTTCGGAGGAGGCGGCGGCGGCTCCTCGATGTTCTTGATGATCTTGCCGGCCTTGCAGCAGAGCTTGCACGAGAGCATGCTGGCGTTGAAGGGCCCTGACACAATCACCTTGTCCTTGTCATACACGATCTTGTCGATCACGAACTCCCCGCTCTCTGCAGCATGCGTAGATTTTGGATATATAAACCCATACATGACAGGATCAGATGGTTGATGAAGGACGAGCAGAACATGATTGAACATGCGCAGATTTGGATAAACACAAATGTACATACCTTGGATGCAGCAGAGGATCTTCTGAATCTTGCTGCTGCAGCGGCAGCAGTCCGGGTCCAGCGTGATGATCAGGGTCGGCATCGCTGCCTGCAAGAAACACAAGGTTGCAAAACGATCTGCCCGAATCAACCAACTGATACGTTATTATCACGGTGTAAGCGAATGGGATGTCTCACCTTCGCAGGGAAGAATCCTTGGAGAAAAGCAAGTGCCTTTGAGCACAGCAGCAGGGGTGGTCGGAGGATCAGTAGTGAGGTTGCATCGGGTTATAATAGCGCGAAGCGACGACTCTAGTGTGCTACTACTCTACCAGCTCCTGCCTAACAGGTAGCTATAGAGTCATAGAGATTTGCATCGACTCACTGTAGGAAAATCTCTCTCATTTTTTGCGAATGCTGTTGCAAAAATCTCTGTACAGTGCTGCGCAACAACAGTGCGTTACAGCCAACGAATGAACTCTTCAGCCTATGGTTTAGCTCCCACGATAGACATCATGGAATGACAATTGATTAAGAAATGTTGTAGAGAGAGAGAGAGAGCGAGAGAGAGATCTAGAGAGAGAGAGAGAGAGAGCGAGAGAGAGAGAGAGAGAGAGAGAGAGAGAGAGAGAGAGAGGGAGAGAAAGAAATTCCCCACCAGACTTCACTGAAATGATGTTTGACATTTTTCTGACGACGTCCCACCATCATTCTCGTTCTCACTTTTACAACATTGAAACCCAATCACCACCACGATTAATTGAGGTTTTCAGAACTTACATCGTACTGCAATGGCAACTTTTTTACTTGAATTTCTATGGTATTACTACAGGTCACATTGGAATAAATAAAAAAAATGTTCTTCGGTCGATTGTGAACCTGAACACTTGTTGGACATCTTACGTGCCAGCGTCACACATTTGCCTCATCGTCAGCATCCTGTAAAATTTTATTACAAGCACTCTATCATAATATTTTTTCGTAATTAATTCCAGTGTTTTTTAGACAGTGATTTATAAACATACTCAGTGTATTTTTAGACTATGGTAGGGACAGTAATAGGTAGGGTTTTTTTCCCCCTTCAAGATTAACATAGTAATAATAGACTATGCTAAGAATAATAGATATACATTTAGGTATGGATGAAGTACACATTCATCATACTACCTATAACATAAGCATAAATGAGTTCAATGTTTTGCTTATATGATATACTGATAAAGTTCTAAATAGCGTTCCCATACATTAGGGAGGATCAAAAGCTTGACTGCGACTGTATCGTGGCCTGAAGTCTAATCACAACTTTTGATTCTTGATATCTCAGAGCTTTACATCACTTTCTAGGAACCACACAATCGACTAAGAAATGCGTTGATGAGCGATAGGGACTCGGCACCACCTGACATGTATTGAAATGCATATATCGTGTTTTAACTGGCATCCCCACCATCATTATTCTCATGTAGTACAGAGTGTGAAGTAAGGTATCTGGAGGATGAAACAGCACGACAATAGGAATTGTTGAGGTTTTCGTGGACCTTACATAGTACCAGAACAGTGACTAGAACACATTTCTTTTTTTTCTTAAATACAAACTCCTCAGAAAATTCGGAATAATGCTATAATATTACTATAGGTCAAGTAAACTACTGCCACGTCAAACACTCATGCACTGGCGCTTCTGCTGGTGGTTTTGCTGGTTCTGTCTACGGCGGCTTGTCGTGGCACTGATAATGCAGTGGGGGCAATTGCACGCCCATGCTGGCCGCGGGTTTTTGTCGATGTCCAGGGCTAGAGGCAATGAATTATGCACTTGCATGGTGGCTTGGGCTTGGTCTTTGGGCTTCTCTAGATTGGAATCCTTAGGAGGTGGTGGTGGTGGCTCGTTGATGATCTTGCGGGACTTCTACCAACGATTTTGCATGATGATCGTGCGGGACTTCTACCAACGATTTTGCATGTGAGCTTGTAGAATGTAGATCCTGAGAGGCCATGTATTCTACCTTTTTTTACTTCTTAATTATTGTGTCTGAATTTAGAATGATATAATTTCTGAAGGAAGGGAGTAGCACCAATAGTAATTTTTTTTCTCTACCACTTGAGAGGATATACAATTGCCTGTTCTGTTGGTCCAATTTTGCTTCTAATATTAACATAGATATGATTATGTACGTTACTTGTGGCAGTACTAAAGTTCTCCACAATACGGACTAGGGAGGATGAATGATACAAGTGGAAACGTGGCGGTGGACGGGTTGGATAAAACTAGAATCACTCAAAGATCACTCAACAAGATAAAGTAGCACTGGAGATTACTCTCGACAAGATCAACTAGCACCGGAGGTTGCTCCACGGATTTCACGAAGAAGAAGAAGCACTCCATTCTCGTATCAATTTAATTCATCAACTTTGCCTCCAATGAGGGATTACATAGCGTATATATATTAGGAACATCCCTCTTGTTAGGTGTGAACATGAGTAATAATTAATAGCAAATAAAAAAACATCCTCCTGGTTGAGCATTTTAGAAGTTGCTTTAGAGCATCTCCACAAGAGGCCCAAAAACTCTAACTAAACCAATTAAGAGGGGGATTGGTCTAAAAAGTCATCTCCAAGAGCGTCCCAGAATCATTCCTATATTTAGTTCCTCCTTAAAACCTCCTCATTTGTAGCTAGAAACAGGGGAAATTGGGGACCCCACTCCTTCTATTTTTCAAGAGAATTAATGTTGTTGTGGCCCTAAATGATGATGTGGCCCAATCAAAAGTATTCTTGATCCATTAGGGGAGAACTGTTGGAGGATAATAATAGAATTGGTTTAATTCTTTTTGCTTTGTTTCCCCTGGTGTGTATCAGCTCGGTGTTACTAAAAACTTGTAATAAGAAAAGTTATGTTGAGGCCAGAACTTTGTTTCCATTATCTAAAAATATATTAATTTTAGAATCCCATGAAATATAAAAATATCAATGAAAGAGCTTGAGGCTGAGGATCATGATTCTGTAATCTATTCACCACTTGGATTCCTATATTATCGAAGCCTAGGGTTGGAATCTTAGATCGACATCATGGAATGACAATTGACTACGAAATCTTGTTATTGAGAGAAAATTCTCCACCAGACTTCCATTAATGAAATGATGTTTGGTGTTCTTCTCACATCCGTCATCATTGTCACTTTTGATATGTTGAAACCCAATCACCACCACAATTATTGAGGTATCAGCCCTTACATCATACTAAAATAGGAACTAAAAAAATATATTTTACTTGAAATTCTATCTTATTACCGCAGATCATATTGAAATAAATTGCAAAATTCTTTCATTCAGTTGGTCCTGAACACACTTCTTGGGCACATTACCTACCAAGACACATTTGTCTGGTCAGCCGTCTGCAAAAAATTATTAAAAACACTCTAACATAATTACTTTCTTATGGGTATATCGCTCCGGTCAGTGACGATTTATAAACATATTTGGTGTATTTTAGACTATCATAATGATAGTGGTCTCTCTCTCTCTCTCTCTCTCTCTCTCTCTCTCTCTCTCTCCATATTAGCATTTTTTAATTTCTAGCCCATTGATAGTGAATATGCATAGTTGTCTTTTTGGTTGATCGGATTTTTAGATAATGGATAACTTACAAAGAGTTTCCGCTTTTGCATACTTGATGCATACAGCCTATGTTCTGGTTGATCAGTAATAGATATACATTTGGGTAAGAGGTATACATGCCTCATACTACTTCTAACATAAGCATAAATGATATGAATGTTACAAGGGAAGGATGAAAAGCTTGACAACGACTATATCATGGCTCCAAACCCAATCTCCACTATGGAGTCTTGATATCTCAGGAACTTTACATCACTTTCCAGGAACCACACATTTGACTTAAAAACATGTTGATGACAGATTGGGACTCCCCACCACCTGACATAGGCTGAAATGCTTTCAGTTTTTACTAACGTCCCCACCATCGTCACTATTCTCGCGGATAACAGTGTGGATAAAATTCATCACCACAAGGTTTATTAGGGTTTTGGTGGACCTTACATCATACAGGAAACTAGAACACAAATATTTTTTTCCTCTTTTAAGTACGAACCCAAAACATGGAATGCTATAGTATTATTACTACAGTTCAAATAAAAATGTAACAGAACCCTGCACACTTAATTATTAGACGTGTCACATTCGAGCATGACCAGCTGCCTGTGTAGGACCATGCATGTAGAGGCACATACTAAAAAGACAATAGAAACAGAGACTCCATTTGCACTGGATCACCGGGCCAAATGAGCTGGCACGACACGCTTAGGCCATTGCGAGCTGTGTCGTGGGCCAGCCACTAGGCTCAGGGCACGCTTAGGCACGGCCTGGTTGGCCCAGTGTGCCAATCCGGGCTGGTCAAGGTGGCCCAAATGTTCAGCTTTACTCACAGTCACTAAACATGTGCACACGCTCCATTAAAATGAGAATAACTCATAGCTTGGAAGTCCATAAGATGCACCAATTGTTGTGTTAGAAACATAATTCAGAGGGCTTTCCAATGATTTAGAACATGAATACTAAAACTTATATATTAATTCCAGAATTCCATGAAATTTAGAAATACTAGTTTCCACGGGCATATCAACGGAAGAGCTTGAACCCCAGGATCACGATTATGTAATCCATTCACCACTTGGATTCCTATATCCTGATCCCAGACCAAGAGTTTGACTTCCAAGATCAACATCATGGAATGACAATTGACTACGAAATCTTGTTGTGAGAGAGAATTCTCCGCTAGAATTCCATTAATGACAACAAGGATCGAATGCAGTCACAACTGCCACTGCAAGTTAACACAACAAGCATCCATGACCATCTGATCTATCAACAAACGATCAAGATCAATCGAAACAGTAACCCATCTACAGTATCTGCTATCGTATTATGCAACACAACATTCCCGCCAGGGTTCACAATTCCGTTTCTCCTGGTAATCCCAATCCCGGTCGAAACTCGTTTTGGTCGGACGAACGGGACGCAGCAGGGTCCTGACCAGGACAACCGGGATTCCGGTCGGGATGTCCGGGATCCCGGTGGTATGAGTGCAAAAACCGCCCGGTGTAGAAAAATATCTCAAAAAAATCGAAAATGTTGGCATGACATTTCTATATTGTTTCCGACAAAATACATCACATATAATCAAAGAAATATGACTTAAAGTGAAGAACAATCACAAATCCATGAAAAGGACACAAAATATTCATCCATCACACATGAATTCAAATACACAAATTATAAGTCCATAAGTCAAGTCCACAAGTAATAAGTCCATGATAAATACAAAAGACGACATATTTTTTGTTATTTTTCTATTTTTTTCCTCCAATTTTATCTTTGTTCAATTTTTCCCTAGCTCAAACTTAATCATTTTCATGATTTGACTTCACCATAATTCATGATTTTTCATCTAGCTCAAACATATTTTCATATCAAATTCTTTTAAATTTTTAAAACTTTGAAAATTCAAATCCAGGATTCCGGTCTCCTGGTGAAACCGGCTCGGACCGGGATCTCCGGAAACCGCGAAAACCGGTCGGGATCCGGTCGGGATTTCAATACCTGATTCCCGCTATGTACAGTGTTTCAGCTCATCTGTGTTGCTCGTTTTGGACCCGGCGGTGGCTGTAGCGACTGCTTAAGTTGTAGTTGCAGTAGGATTTGTGTCCCATTAATGAAATCATGGTTGGTGTTCTTCTGACATCCTTCCATCATTGTCACTTTTGCTACGTTGATTGGATGCTAAGAGTAATAGATATACATTTAGGAGTAAATTTCACAAAACTATAACTTATTTGACTAAACTATCACAAAATTACAAATATAAGGAACTTCATCATAAAACTACAGATTTAAGGTAGTGTATCAGAAAACTATAGATTTATGGGTCATTTATAAAAAATTACAAAATAAGTGTGTAAGTATCACAAAACTACAAAATTTATATGGCCCAAATGTGTAGTTTTTGTGATAAATTCACACCTTAAACATGTAGTAGGGTGAAAAGTTGCCCACAAAATTTCTAGTGTTGTGATTCAATATACTGAAACCTGTAATTTTGTGATACACATAAACACAAAATCTGCAGTTTTATGAAATGGCTCCTTAAATGTAGTTTTGTGATAGTTTTATCAAAAATATATGGAGTTTTGTGAAATATTACTCTACATTTAGGTAATGATGAGGTATACATGCCTCATACTACTTGTAACATAAGCATAAATGATTTGAATCTCCACTTTGGATTCTTGATATCTCAGAGCTTTACATCACTTTCTATAGGAACCACACACAATTGACTTAGAAACATGTTGATGAGCGATTGGGACTCCCCACCAGCTTACATGTGCTGAAATGCTTAGTGTTTATACCGACGTCCCCACCATCGTCGCTATTCTCGCAGATAACAGTGGATAAAAATGGTGATCACAAGGTTTATTGAGGTTTTGGTGGACCTTACATCGTACAGGAACAGTGACAAGAACACAAATCTTTTTTCTGTTAAGTACAAACCCAAAACATGGAATGCGATGGTATTACTACACAGTTCAATTAAAAATATAACCGAACCCTGCACACTTAATTATTTGACGTGTCCCATTGGCATGCATGATCAGCTACCTGCATATAGGAGCATGCATGAATGCATGGACGCAGAGGCACATGGTCAGAAGGTAACAGCAGCAGAGACTCCATTTGCAAGTGCGGCGCCTCAGCATATAGGAATATAGGATGGACGATCGGGTTTCAGATCGTTACATGATCGCGCAGGCGCCGTACGGCGGGTTGTCATCGCAGACGACCATGGGGTAGTACGGCATGGGCGGTGGGTATCCGCCGCCCCAGCAGCGGCACGACTGCCACGCCGGGCACTGGCACGGCGGCGGCGTTGCCGGTGGCTCAGGCGCCGGCGGCTCCGGTGCTGGTTTTGGTGGTTCTGCTGGCGGCGGCGGCGGCGGTGCCGGCGGCTTGGGCGGGCACTGGCAGTACGGTGGAGGGCAGCCGCACGGCCACGCGGGCTGCGGGTACGGGTACGGGTAAGGGAAAGCGAAAGGTACGACCTTGCATTGCTCGGGCTTGGGCTTCTCTGGTTCCTTGGGGGAGGGGGAGGAGGAGGTGGGCAGTAGCAGTAGGGCGGGGGCAGCTGCACGGCGACGGCCACGGGTAGGGGCAGTAGGGTATGAGCTTGCACGGCGGCTCGGGCTTGGGCTTGGGCTTGGGCTTCTCGGGCTCCTTGGGAGGAGGCGGAGGCGGCGGCGGCTCCTCGATGTTCTTGATGATCTTGCCGGCCTTGCAGCAGAGCCTGCAGGAGAGCTTGGTGGCGTCGAAGGGGCCCGACACGACCACCTTGTCCTTCTCGTACACGATCTTGTCGATCACGAACTCCTCGCGCTCTGCAGCATACTTATGTGAAAGGGATGGAGAAGCAGGTGGAGCTGGACATGAACTGTGCGTGTAGCGCTACGACGTAAGTACCTTGGATGCAGCAGAGGATCTTCTGGATCTTGCTGCTGCAGCGGCAGCAGTCCGGATCCACCGTGATGATCAGGGTCGGCATCGCTGCTGCATGCGATCGAGAAACACAAGGGAATCAACCACCTGGGGTACCTTATTATCACAATGGGATAGATGTTGTCTCACCTTGGCAACGACGAGGCCTTCCGGGAAAGAGGCAAGCAGTGCCTTTGAGCAGGGTTGGGGGTTCAGCTAGTGAGGTTGCATCGCGTTATAATAGCGCGAGTCTAGTGCTAATGCTACTAGTGTTGGAAAAATTCTCTCTATCTTTTCTCGCGAACGGCGGTGTAGCAAAATTCTCTGTCTAGCTAGTGCATAGGAATAAACAGTGCGGTACAGCGAACGAGAAAAGACTCTTGAGCCTCTCTTGGACACATATACATGCGCGGACGACGCGACGGCCGGCTGTAGCATCGCATTTGGCGTGGCGCTCACGTCGGAGCGGTTCGGACCTCCATCATCAATGCCGTCTGAAAATCATTTCAGCGTGACGCAACGGCCCGAGAGAAAACGCGGTGTACGCGCGCCCGTACAGATCTGCCCCCGCTTGGATTTTCCAGTGTAGATCGAAGCTAACGTACGCAATCCGACGGCTCACGATGCTTCGCGCGGTGCCATCTATGTCTGCCGCCGATCGCCCGCTTCCGAAGCAAGTTTAATTTGATTTTCAAGTGCTCTGTGTGCTCTTGGTAGAAAGCGCGCGCGAGGACGATGTATACATGTTGCATGGTGTGTGCGTCCCAACTTCCGCGACGACGAGCTAGCGCGAGCGAACGGACAACGACGCGGATGAGGGAGCTGGTGCGAGTTGGTGAGGCGCTATATACGTACCGCGCATATGACTACCGGCTGTGTGTGTTGTTTCTGGTCACTGGATCTAGACCGTCGTCATTTCCTTGGATGTTGTGTGTTTAATGCCCGCCTACCACGACGCTGATGGTCTCCGCACGATTTGTGCCACAAAACAGCACATTTGGTAGGGGTAGCGTGGTGGGCAATTAACTAACTAAAACATATATAGATCTAGAATCTAACAGCAAAGCAGAATGCTTTTGGTCAGTCAAGCATAGTACCACACACATCATTCAAAGTCCAATTGATTGATTGTGCTTGTGCGTAATAAAAAAAACCGAATATGTGCATGAAAAGGAGAAGAAGCACGAAGCACATTTTGAAATTCCAAAAACGAATATGCACGAATATTCATGTTTTTTGAATTTTTCTGAAACATGACGTGGCTTCAGTCTAAACAAAACTATAAGAGTAAGACAGTGCATACATGGTTCAAGTTCTATGTAAATTGCACTATAGCATGCATATGGTGCTTCAACGGTACCATTTCTATGTAAACCAGTGGCAAAGCTACACTGGCTCTGGGCGGTCCACCGGCACCTGGCCAGTTGAAGAAATTGTTCGCTTATTGGGAAGTGACTAAGTTGACCATATCAGTAGGTAAAATATATTAGCTGTGTTTAATTACATGGGTGGCGCCACCGCTTCGCCACTGATGTAAACTATGAATGTAAATTGTGTGGTAGTAGTAGTACATACAGCTCAGCATCTCTGAATCTTTTATACAATGGGCGAGCGCTTCGACCAACTATTTTAATTTTTAAATTGTCTGATTATTTACTGCATTTTTATATCTATTTTAGCATGACTGCATTTTTTTCAAATAAGTTTGATCGGTTGCTCTTGACTATTTGCTACCTAATTAGGCCACGTGATCCGTTTCAAAAAGATAATTAGGCCATATTTGTAGGCCAGGTGCAATACAACTGAAAAGCCCAATAAATTGGGCCACATGGGCCAGTTGCCAGGCTCAACGGTGTTGCATAAGAAAAAAAATGAAAATAACATTTGTTCACAATTTAGGCTCAAAGTTAATAGATCAAACTTATACAACATCTTGAATTCAGCCCAAATATTCTAGAGCAAGGCCCGGGCCTATTACCTGATGGTCTTAGCCCATAATATCAGTGGGAACAAAATGGTAAGTGTGACCTCAAATTCAATGGAACAAATTTGTTTTGTGAGACCAAATCTTTTTTAGTTTAAAGAAGACTTAACCCATATGGACCTTTATTTTGTGGCTCATATTATTAAACAGGCCAATTAAGAGGTTTGTTAAGACTTGACCCATTGACCCTTAGGTTTTTAGCCAGTGTTACCAAGCAGTTCGAGTCAAGGATCATGACAAAATTCGTCACAAAAACTTATGCCACGTCAGCTTACCAGGTTGGATGCACAAGCAATCACGTCAGCTTACCAGGTTGGATGCACAAGCAATTTCGCATCACGTTTTTCTACATGTTTGTGACGTCATATGAGCAATCATCCAGGGAAAAATTAATTTGTTTGAGGTGTCTATACGAAAAACTTGATTTTGGATTTCTTGCATAATTGAGCTGAAATTTGATCTTGGGCTAGGCGCTCCACCATCCCGCACTTTCTATACAGAGACCCTATATGTAGCGTGTGTACGATGAGCTACACCGTAGCAGGTAGCACAACCACATGGCAAAGTGGGATTGGAGCATGCGTGGAATGAAGGAATGAAGTGTGACATGTGGCAGCCTTTCATTGGTATTTTTTCTGTTATTTTAATGAATGTTTGCCTTACGTGTGGCGTAAAGTGACTGTGTGACATGTGAGAGTATTTCTGTCTTTTTACATGCTTTGATAGAGACAAAGATAGTCAAATACTAAGCAATGATAAAGGAAGGAAGAGAATAACAATTTAATGGTAAAGCGGGAAGCCCCGTGTTATCATGGTAAAAGGAGGAAGGACCAGTGTACAATGGTAGAATAAAAAAAAAATCTCTTCTCGTGTGCGGCAGTAGGGAACAAAAGCAGTGAAAACACATCTGGATCTCTCCGTCCTTGAAAGAAAACGTATTTCTTATTTCTTAGTCTTAACATCTCTTCATCATGCTTTTAGTTATCTATAATGTTAGAATTTTACTTGAAGGTGAACTGAATGTGCAGTGCTCGATACATTATATTTATGGTTCATAAAAATTATTGTGATCATGCTTCTTTTATTCATGCTTATAATATGTTATCAAATAGCCACACAATGGTATATACAAATATATTTATAGTTCATCGTAGCTATATACATAATATTTAAACAGCTTATAGAATGAAATCTCTGTAGGTTGTATGACTTATCTTATACCGTTTGGATGATAACTTCAACCTAATTGAAGACGAACCCTCGTCTGTCGAGATCACTGCAATGACATGCGTAGATGCTTATATCGAGCCGATGAGTGAGATGACATGATCACTCACCAGGTGACACACACACACACACACACACAAGCATATGAAGATATGGTTGTGCCACACACACACCCACACAAAGCACTAACTAAAAATCCCATACGGTAAGAGATAAACTGGATTTAGCCCTTGAGAAAAATACTACACAAAGCACTAACTAAAAATCTCACACGGTAATGCAACTTTTTCTACATGTCATGTGTTTTTGTGGGTGGGTGGGTGGGGGGGGGGGGGCATCCCCTGCTGGCCCCCACCTCCCTACCTTCGTCACTGCTCGCCTATGCAAACCGACCTCCCTCGTACCTCCTCGAGATCCAGTGAGGTCCCTAGTGCGTGGCCCAGCCTTGAACGGCAGTGGTAACCTTCCTTCTCCCGGGTTGCCACTCCAATTGCACCGCTTCAAGTTGGCACTCTTGAGGTTGACGGTGCTCAAAGTCGTTGACACGCACGAATCAGTCCAGTGACATATTTTTTAATAAAAGAAAAGTTTTACAGT
Organism: Chloris gayana; assembly: GCA_031894775.1. Lineage (NCBI taxonomy): Eukaryota > Viridiplantae > Streptophyta > Magnoliopsida > Poales > Poaceae > Chloris > Chloris gayana. Next base: position 76,225 of record JAUNZO010002295.1, read on the forward strand.
GATATCCGTTGTTGCTACTTTTTTTAGTTTTCTAATCGATTTTAAGTGGTGGTTTTTTATCTGCCACTAAAATTCGCTATTTTGGTTGGCGATGTCTTAGTGGCAGATTTTAATTTCACCACTAAGACTACTTTTGACCCCTCACAAAAAAATAATCATTTTCTCTTGAACATATTGTATAGGACTTGCCACTAGTTTGGTGGTGTGGAAAGATTGTTTGCTAAAATTGGTCGACGATTCATTAGGTGACCGATTCAAACCCCTCTTATTAGTTCCTTGGATCCATGTACCCGACGAGCTTAAACCAGCTGGTATCACACGACACGAAGCACAATAGGTTGAAGCGAGCTTAAACTTGTATTTCTCTGTATTTGTATTATTATTATTGACGTTTAGAACATGGAGGCTAGTTCATTTTTGAACTAGAATATCTGTCCTGATGTCAACAAAACAAAAATGGAGGAGTAGACCCATGACACGGAGCGATGGGCTATTGCGGGTCTAATCTAGGTCGATGGAGCAGATGCACACGTGGATGTGGACAAGTGTCGTCACCCTTAGATATCACTGCAATGACATTCGAAGATGCTTAATTACATCGAACCACCGACGAGTGAGACGACGGGATCACCCGAGGCGACAAACACGACGCAAGCATCACACACACACACGCACGCACAACCACACCGACCGGCGACGAAGCAGATGCGCGGGTCCGATGAGTTGGTTATTCGACAAGGGAATGAAAAAGCCCTCTCCTCCTCGTCATCGTCAACGACCTCCTCCCGGTGCAGGAGAATCTAGCCATGGCCAGGAGGCGTTACAGACGATGGACGGAGACGAAAAGAGGGACCTGGAAGAAAGGCGTGGCCTTCCCTTTGCCGATTGCTTGACTTGCCTTGTTTCTTTCTTCTCGACTCCCCCTCCTGCATCGCTGCGTGCTCAGCGCCGGCGCTGCATTGCGGGCGGGTAGTACTGCTCCGCTCTCTGCCGCCTCATCTCGCAAGGCAGATCGAATCAGCTGAAACGGGCGCTATGCCTGGACGTGGTTCACCTCTGCTTTTATAGAGAGATTCTTGCGTCGGGCAGACTGGTCAGTGCCGATCAGTAGTCACCAAACCCAAAGTGCCCATGATAATGCAAAATGGTCTCCGTGGCTAACATAATTAATTGCAACGGTGGGTTCTCGCGTATCAGCTCCCACTCCCGGCCGGGTTATCTCTGCTTTTGTCCAAAGCAATCACTTTTTTTAGATCTGTGTCCAAAGCAATCACTAGGTGCTAGTTTCTTGCACTGTTTAGCGTCGAATGCTTTGACACCTGTCGTTGTATGGGCACTTGTCCACCGAGGAGCAAGATTATCGTCAATAGTATATATAGCACGTCGACCTTGTATATGCATTCAGCTGTTCGAAAGAATGTCAACGAACTTCCGATTCTTCTGTTCTCAACCGCTATGATTTGCTCGGCTGGGCTGAAGGGAATCTGTTCCACGGCCTGCTCGACTTTCCCAAAGAATTGGTTTAGAAATCAAGGGGAATATCACGAGATTGCAGTCCCAGTAGCGCCGTCATCGAGCTCGATCAGATCCATCCTGCAAAATTTAATCCAATCCTAATCAGATGGATATGTACACGAGCCTCTCGGCCATGGATGGAAGCAGGTGCGGAGAAGTTTCACAAAAAGGCGAAACAACTTTTCGATGCAAAGCGTGAGTGAGGTCGTCGACCATCTGGAACAGAAAAGCTACGTGCGCCGGCCAATATGCGTTGCGCATAATTCAGATTCAGGTAAAGGCCAAAGCTGGTCGCAGCACCTCCAGCGATCGAGAGAGATGCGCTGGACTCGACCGGTCGTTACGGGAGCCCCGGGCGTCCATCCATCCCTTCGCCCAATCGTTCGCGCGCGCCGCTAATCCGGAAGTGCAGTTTAATTTTCTTATTATGCATAAAACAGCGCTGCAGAAACGGAGCTGTCATTATATTGTGATTCGGATTCACCAATCGTCCGGCGACTGAAGCTGACTTTACCCAACATTGATGTGGCGTGTGCCTAATAACATGCGGTGTCGCAACTTTGTCTATCTAGTCTAGAAATGTAAAGAAAGGGCAGCCGCTGGCTGCGTTCGTCCGGCCAGTGTGTAGAATCCACATTTCCACTACGTGTGTTCTTACAGTCTTGCTTTGTGGAACAGGAATCAGTCCGCACAGTAAGGGAGATTACAAAAGCTTGAGTTGTATATTTCTCAAGAAAATATCATATAACAATGTATATACACTTTTTATGATGGACGAGCTAACCTCGCATGCGGAATTAAGAGTTAGGAATGTCTGAAACCCCCTTGTCTCCATGCGGAATTGAACACAATTTTTCACTATGTAGTTTGACAAAAAAAAGAAATGAATTGGCCCCCTTATCAATCAAATTTCACTTCATGACCCTCCGCATGGTTGATTTCTTGCTCCACCCCTGCTAAATAGCTTGTCTTAAGGACAACAAAATCTATAATACGGAGATTCGATTTTTAGAAGAAAAACAGTTATTCCACGAAACTGTGCCGGAGCGGTTATCAAGAGAAAGAAGCGGGTTCTCAAAGATTTTGCAAACCATGATCGCAACACATAAGTATCCAAAATTCCAAATGCTCGTGTGATTTATTCTCTTTCTACAGAGTTGCTCGTTTATGTGCTTGTTTGTTCCATATATTTCGATGAGGTTATGTTCGCATCAAAACTTGGTAGTATTCCATAGGAACAGATGTACAATGGAAATAATTTTGGTTCGTGCTGATTTACTCCATGTATTTTGTTTGTTTGGCGGTACTAAATTAAGAGGAGAATTGAGACAAAAGCATGACACGAGTGAGTGACGACGATATACAAATACCACTGCTACAATAGCGGCGGACGCTATTTTTACCACGATGACGGTCCCTCGAGACGTTCACCGCTAAGAGTCTGTCCATCTAGGTGTTCGCGACTAAGGGCACAAGTTAGTCGCGGACATCCGGAGCTCGCGGTTACGCTGGCCACAGACCCGCGACTAACGGGGCCGCGTCGGTCGCGGACTCTGTCGGGTCCGCAGCTATGGCTCGTAGGCCATTTAGCTGCGGACCCGACAGATGAAGTCCGCTGCAGCCGACCGCCCCTCCTATAAATAGGCGGGGGTGCAGCGCCGCACCGCCACCTAGCTAGGATTAGGTCTTAGTCCGGCGGTGCCGCCTCTTCTCCTCTCTCTCTCTCTCCCTCGCTCCTCGTCCACCTCCGACATGGGTCACCTCCGGCGGGGCCGCTCCGAGGAGCAATCGGTGCTCCTGGGGCCGGTGGGCGTCGGTCCTCGCCAACGCCCCGCCGAGCTCCCTCACACCGTTGACTCCGCCACCTCGTGCTCCCCCGTCGCAGGGGCTCTCTAGCGGCGGTGCGAAGGCGGCGCCGGCTCCTCCCAAGGCGGATCGGAGGCGGCGGCGGCTCCTCCCGCGGCGGATCCGGAGGTGGCGGCGGCGGCATCGGAGGCGGCTCCTCCATATCCGCGTGCGGCGGCAAGGCGGCGTGAAGCGGTACGGAATGGCGCCGTGGCGGTACGAGAACGGCGCACGGGGGGGCGAGTGTCTAGGACAGGTCCCACTAGGGGCCCGCCTTATTTTGTTAGTAGGTTAATTGCGCCGATCGCGGTCCCAGGACCGCCATTGGCGTCTAATTAGGCTAATCCGCCCCGGCGAGCGATCGCGGTCCTAGGGCCGCGACTAATTTTGATTGTAATTAGTGACATGACTCGGTGGCGTTTAATGCGTCCGCCACTCGAGACCCTTTTAGCCCGCCGCCACAAAGCTTTATTGTAGTAGTATACAAAAATTAATAATTAATACTTAAAATATATCCAATAATAAAACAAATTGTAAAAAATAAATAACATTTAAACAAAAAAATTGAATAAGACGAGTGATCAAAGCTGATACTCGAAAGTCGATAAATGCTTATATTTTCGGACAGAGTTAGTACTATTTATGATCGAGTGAAAAATGAAAGATTTTAAGACCGAGTCTCATTGCATATTTTCATCTCGCTCTTTCCAAGAGTGATATATTAGATTTGGAGATTTAGTTTTTATATATGAAATAGTCCCTCTCAATATATATTTTGATCTCACGATTTTATATACAAGTAATACATTAAATTAACATCTATTTGTTGTATTGAGATTGATCAAAATGTGTTGAGATGAAACTATATGTTCTCTCGTTGGCGTTTCAATAGAGTTTTATGCATATGAAACCGTGTCAAATGAGTTGATCCCTATGAAACTTATATGTCGAGTTTCATAATAATTGCTACACAACGTCAACTCTTTTGTTGAGGTGCTACATCATTTAATACTAAATAAACCCCCACTAAGGCCAATCTTAATGACAGGTGTTATGAGCATTAAACTTACTGACATGGCATGAGAGACAAGAGAGACAATATCATAGGATAAGAGATGAGTGTCATCACCATTACCCTCTAATACAGTTTTTAAAAATCTCTTCTTAGTATATATGCGATAACATTCTCCATCGAGACTCGGTCTAATATCGGCATAAGCGAGAAGGAATAGACCAATTGGTGCACGATGATTTAAAGCTGCAGTCATCCATGGAATTTTTATTCTTAAGATTATTAATCGAAAAGTGGACGATAGCATTTGAAATTCACTGAAGATGAACTTTTAACCAAGAGAATCATAAACACATCAGATGTTCCCTTTGCAAAATTAAGTGTGGGAGCCCGCGTGACAAACGAAACGCAAAGATGGCGCCACCAAGGCCGGGCCCACCTCTCAGCCTCCCTCCGCCGTACCACTCCCTCCCCGACCTCCTTCGCGGCCAGCGCCTCCCGCTCCGCCGCCTCCTCGCCGCGCACGCACTCGCCGCCGTCGCCGGCCACCTCTCCCTCCCGAACCCGGGACCACACACACTGCTCCTCGTCGCCTACTCCCGCCTCGTGCGCCCCCGCCCCGCCGCGGCCCTCCTCCTCTTCCGCTCCTCGCTCCGCCTCTCCGTGGCCCCCACCTGCCACTCCCTCCCGCTCGCCGTCTCCGCCGCCTCTTCATCCGCCTCCCACCTCCCGCTTGCCCTATCCCTCCACGCCGTCGCGGCGGTCCGCGGCCTCCTCCCGTTCCCGCACGTCGCCAATGCGCTCGTCTCTGTCTACGCCAAGAACGCGCTCCCGGACTCCGCGCGCAGGGTGTTCGACGGCGTGCTCGACCCGGACGTTGTATCCTACAATGCGCTTGTGCACGGGTACTTCCGGGCCTGGCGGATGGAGCACGCCCTCCAGGTGTTCGAGGGAATGCCCGTGCGGGACGCCACGTCCTGGGGCACAGTGGTCGCCGGGTGTGCCAAGGCCGGGTTGCTGGAGGAGGCGATGGGGCTGTTTGACAGAATGATGGAGGAGGGGTTCATGCCCGACGATGTTGCCCTTGCCACGGTGTTGTCGTGCTGCGCGCAGCTCGGAGCACTGGATAAAGGGCGGGAGGTGCACGAGTACATCAAGCAGAACAGACCCCGGCCGAACGTGTTCTTGTGGACGGGCCTAGTTGATCTCTACGCTAAGTGCGGGTGCCTGGAGACAGCGAGGGAGGTGTTCGAAGCGTGCCCTAACAGGAATGTGTTCACATGGAACGCGCTCATGGTTGGGCTGGCTATGCACGGCCATGGCACGATGGTGCTTGAGTACTTTGACCGGATGTTGGCTGGCAGAGTTAAGCCAGACGGGGTCACTTTCTTGGGGGTGCTTATTGGTTGCAGCCATGCTGGCCTTGTGGACACAGCAAGGCGAGTCTTCTGCGAGATGGAAAGTGTGCACAATGTCACCCGGGAGCTGAAGCACTACGGCTGTATGGCTGACCTGCTTGGTCGTGCCGGACTCATCGAGGAAGCCATGGGCATGGTCAGGAAGATGCCCATGGAAGGGGACTCTTATGTTTGGGGAGGTATACTTGCTGGCTGTAGAATGCATCGGAATGCAGAGGCAGCAGAGATTGCAGCCCAGCATCTGTTGGAACTGAACCCGGACGACAGTGGGGTGTACTCTGCCATGGTTGGGATCTATGCAGATGCTGGCAGGTGGCAGGATATTGCAAGGATGAGGAAGTTGATGGATGAAAAGATTAATCATAGGAATGTTGGCTGCAGCTCGATTAGGACAGAGAACAAAGATCGCACCGCTATACCAAGTTAATTCCGTCATTATACTATCAATTTGGAATGCATCTGGAACAATGAAAGAAGAAACTGGTTTTGGAAGACCAAGTTTTGTGGTTACAGTACTGCCAAGGACCCAAGGTATGTACTTTGCTATTTATTTGACAATAAAGCTTACCTTTAAAGTGTTATTGCTGATATTTTTAATTTGTTATTGATTATTGTGATGTCAACAAGACTTTGTTTCTTTCTACAGGGCGCAACCCCTCAGCCATTATACGGCAGTTCACCAACCTTTATGCTGCCAAACATGAAGTATGAACCTGACGGTGGAGAGCCATCTTGCTGTTTCAGACAGTACGGGTGTGGTTGCCTTCGTGCATGGGATTACAGATCCAAGGGCTTTATGCGATATGGATTTCCTAGTTAGATATATCACCTGGTCGTTCTGGTCCTGACAAAGGGTTAATCTTAGTTTATCATTGATTTCTCAGGAAATAAAATCTGAGTATACTGTTACAGAGGCTAGACTGCTAGAGATTGGGTATAAGCATAACTAACCTGTTGGTAGTATAATAGAAAGGAAGCAGGCAAAGTTAATTATGAATTATAATGTGTAGAAACAGTCGGTTTTTATTTTTCTTCTTGATATGATTGTGTCTCGCATTTGCAAACACTTTCAGATATTCTGTGAGGTGCCCTCAATGAGAATTAAGATTTTTCAGTAACCAGATTTGTAACACCGCATTTGAATTCCTGAATCTGACCGAGTGATCATACCCTTTCATGGGGAATCCTATGACAAGATTCTTTTATTTTAAATGGACAAGTATATTTTTGTCATGTATTGCAGTTTCAAAAAAAAATCTCGAGGGCACTAAGTGATTCTGTATCTTCATGCATGTTGTACACATGCACTCCAAAGATCATGCTGCAAAAGCAGAATTTTCAGTACGACAAGAACAAGTATCAATCAATTGTTCCAATTCCATTGTGAAGAGAATATTGAAGTAATGGATCAAAGCCTGAACCCAGACACGTCAAATTTCTGTGGTTTTACCTGTTCTTTCTACCGACACTAATTTGGTATGCACAGTTTGTAGAGTTATTATAACTTAAAAGCACCAGAGATAAAGACAAGACTATCACATTTGACATTTGCAACAACCTTTTATTCAATCTGAATCAGGTACAATAAGCTTTCATATATGGAATGGCTACACAGAAACTATCCAAGGAGAAATGTAAATATGTCCCTCAATGAGATGACTCCTTCCACAAATCTGGTGGTTGGTTCAATAACTACAAGCCGCCGCACCCCTGATGATAGTACATGGTGAGTCATTTTTATTGAAACAAAACTGAAATCCAAACTTGCTCCTGATGTAACAATATGCATGTCTCATAAATTAGTACCTGGAATAGACAATTCCTCCAAGACTTCAAGCAAGGTACTCGTCTGCAAACAAGTATGGCTCTGTCTTCGGCCATTCACTTGGTATTGCACATCCAAAGCCTACAAACAAGGAAAAAGGTGACAGTGAAAGCATTTTCTTCAATACAACCAATTCTGATTTATTTAAATATGATGCATAATGACATACAAGACTATTAGCAACATCATAAAGTGGACAAAAATTTGTTCATTAATCTAGCTTCTCAGCCACATCGACACAAAAATCTCTTGCAAGCTTAAACAAGATTGATTTTGTGTCTTGGGTACATCTACCTGCTTTCACTGTTTTGATTCAAATTTTTGCAAGTGATTAAGTGCCCCATTGTCCTGGGGCATTGCTACCACCATAAGATAAGCCGCAGCCAATGCAACAACTTGCATTACCAACACTATATCATGTTCAGTTCTTGGAACAGGTAATTACTCTCGGTTCATTTGATTGGTTCAAAACTTATGACATGTATAGAAATACTGAACCAAAACCTTAAGTATTTTAAGACAGCCTTTTCATATTCAGACATGTAAAACAAACATAGCTATATTTAAATCTATTGAGTTATAGCACATTAGACTGAAACAATTTTTTTGTGCATTGAACTGCCCTTTCTACTTCTGATGAACATAGTATTAGAGTAAATTTCTTGTTGAATAATGCTCACCAAAATGAAAATAGAGAATCGCAGTATATGAATTATGCAAGTACATATTAACACAATGCCAAATAAAAGGCCATTGAGACGATACAAAAACAAGAAGCAAGAAATTACATTTTGCACAGTGACTTGTTCAAGTTCAATGCGAGCGTAAACGTCGTTCTTCGCCAGAGCCATGATATCACTGTGGAAACAGGGTAGGGTTTGACATTAATATACTTCAAGTAAACAATAAAAAATAAACATCCACTGTCAACGTCTCTCTTGATGTATATTTTGTTAGTTCCTCCAAAGATCATGCAGAATTATTCTTTGATAAGATGAACTTAAGTAGTTGCATCACGTTATACAGAGATTTCTGGGGAAAGGGGGCAGATAAAAGCTCATCTTATCAAAAGAACAGACAAATACAAGTCCATCTTATCAAAAAGAACAATCTCAAATACAAGTCCATCTTAAGAAAAGAACAATCTCAACTAATTTTATTACTTATACTGGATGAACCCACAATGTTAAAGAATGTTTGTGTTTCAAGACACAGAAAATTGCATGATCAATATTTTCTGATGCGCAAAACAGGACACCAGAGTGATATTTATGAGCTTAGCAAAATCATCCCTAAGATGGTAAAAACTAGTTTTCTCACAGGATGATTAGAAAATGGTACTAGTGCTGGATTGCTGATAAATTTAGCAAGCATAAATCTACCAGCTCCCAAATTATCAAAGTAGGAAACGATATTCCCTCAATAAATAAGGTTGGAAACAAATACTTTGTGGACCATCTGAAAATAAGAAGATGGTAAAAGGGTCTCGAATTAAGATTCCAGAAGAGTTTTACAAAAGTATTTTCCTAGAATATAGTGTCATTAACCTCAAATATGAATGCCACAAATAATAGCTAATCAATTATCTCAAAAAGTTCAGAGTGCACACCCCTTCACACTATTCGCCATGCATTACTATTTTATTATGTAGGTAACAAAATTCTAGATAAAAAAAATTCGCCATGCATTGTGGATTCACATTCCCAGCGGAACACTTGATCTTTCAGATGTCAATTTGTTTCATCAAAAAAAAAAAGGATAGCACCACAGGTACAGAGAGCACATATTACAGTATCCATACCTGAGTGAGTAGACATCACGAAAAGATCCATTGTCATCAACTATGGGAATTGAGCTTACTCTATCTGGGGAAAATAAATCCATGTAACAGATCAATACAATAGCAATTTACTTTAGAAAGAAGTGCAGTATTATTAACCACAATATTAAGGCCAGATGAATAGCATGCAGTTCAAGAGAATCTCCACAAACATCGAAATGAATTAATGTGCAGTGTTCCATTTTTATTAACATTTTCATATGTTCAGTGTGATATTATTGCGCCATCACAGCTGACAGCTATGTACCATAAATCCACTTTTCTGAATACCTCCTAGAGTTAACAAAAGTAAACGAAAAATACCCCATAAATCTTAATATGAACTTGCTCAATAAATTATCAATTTTTTAGAACATAGCTCAGCAATAAACTAATAAAAAAATAAATTGTATGAAATACAGTATGTGTATCAAAAAGGGGCGCTTGCTGGCTGTAAGATTTAGCAAGTTTTGCAAATGAGGATTGCAGGAATCAAACAGCTAAAACAACTGTTGAGATCTTATGTTTTGATTTACGGAAAGGTATGACTCAATATGGAGCAAGGGAAGTAGTTCCAATCTCATTTAAAATCCTACCAATCATCTAAGGCATGTGTTGAACTGAAATAGTTATTTGATTATACAGTAGCAACTATCATATCCTTAAGCTCATTATGCACTCAGCAATTGTCATCTATGTTCTTATTATGAATTGCAAATAATATGATATGGATATTGCGTATGAATGTCAACATACCTTGAAGCAGTAAATCCAGGCAGGAATTCAGAGGAGAACTCAGTTGCAAAGTCCTGAGTTGTCTGTTACTTGACCTGCCTGTGTGTGGAGACCATGTGCCAACAGGAATACTTACAATCTGACTTTGCAGAAATGAGCAACTTTCCGGCTGTTCTTGTAGCTTTGAGCAGATAACTACAAATATCAAAAAGATACATGTCAGCTGAATTTTAGACAGGTGAGAATTCAATAATGATGCTGACAGTCTTATAGACCAATATCATACATTTCAAAATCCCTGGAAGGGTTGCAAGATTAAGTAAAGGCATCCCTGATGAATCTGGCAATGACTTAAAGATAGGAACTGAAGATATTTCATTTCTGATTATAGTCAGTGCCACATCCACTAAATTATCAGAATCCTTTACCTGAAGAAAGACATATAGCACCATAAGATAAAAACAAAATAAACAAGTCTTACTAAAAATGATCAACTTCTAATACAGAATATTAAAGATAAATTAGGAACTCATTCTGAGACATAGGCAGCACCAATTGTATACTTCGTTCAAGATATTAGTCAATTTGTAATTATTCTGATGTAAAATAGCACTAAGCTTAACACTGCAGTTACAGAAAATCGAGGATTTCACACATAATACATTTGTATTTCAAAGGTGCTCTTATTAAAACTGTTTATATAAGAAATCAAATAAAGAACTCTAGCAGATATAAGGAAAATACATGAACTAATGGCCTTCTCTGCATGGCGGTGCCATCAGGCCCCACAAAGTACTGCAATTTTGCTTCTTTCCAGGAAGAAATGGGATGCATTTCGAGCTCTTCATGACCAAGAGCTCGAATGTTTCTCTGTAACTGCAGAGCAAAAGAAAATGAGTAATGCAAAATGCTTCAAGAAAAAAAACACAATAATTCAGGCCCACCTTTCTTAAGATTAGTACAAAATCTGATGCAGTGAGCATGCCAGTTATGGTTCCCTGATTGTCATCCCATAGAGGAACCAAAGGAAGGCCCTAAAAACACACAAAAAGAAAAAGGTAATTTCATGCTACTCCTTATTTAATCAGAAGGGAAAATCAAATGTTGTCTAGCAGTCCACACCACATAAGGATATACCCAAAAAAAGTGATTGTTATGGTTTAACAGATAAGACCTCATATAGGCATATAAATGATAGCTAGAAGTAACCATCACATACGAATACACCAAAACAAGTGACCAACTGATGATTATGGTTTCATAATTAAAATAAGACCTCATATGGGCATACATGTGTATTTTCATAGTTAGTTCTGAGTGAAGATAAACTGACGTCAGATATGCAGGTGCAGATGAAAGAAATGCCTGCAGCTTGTTCATAGGAGTTCTTGATATTCTTTCAATTGCAAAATACATATAAGAAATAAATTTGAGTGCTCTTCAACAGATAACATATGACCTTCTAGGGGCATATTGTGTATGTTGCATAGGTATCTCAGTTCTAAGTGGAGGTAAATTGATATCAGATGTGCAACTGCAGAATAAAAAATTCCTGCTTCTAGGAGTTCTTGTTGTACTTTTAATTTCAAATATGAAAAGGAAAACAAATTTGATTGTTCTTCAAATGTGGCAAGAAGCTGCACGCACATATTTTCCAACCAGAGCTACAATGCCTAAAGGACAATGTTGAAAGCAGAAAAATAAACATACCTCGTCATGCATTATCTTAAATGCTTGTTTAACAGGAAGCTGAGCATCCAAAATTGCTAACTGAAACGTTCATATGAAATAATATTATTCGCATGGTCTAGAGGAAAGTGCTGACTCGAGAAAGAATCTAACCTTGCTAGAAATAGGAACAACATCATATATTGTACTATGTAATAATATTCCAGAAATCCGGTGGCGGAAAACTGCTAATTGCACGCCTGCGTTTTGAGGTTGTGGTTCTGGGGGCATCTGTTTGTATAACCATTGTAGATAGCAGACCATCAGTTATTAAAAATATGCAAAACAGAAAATACAATGTCCAACTTATGAGACATACTGTTGTCAAAATGATACCCTCATCCATATTAGTTCCTCTGATAGAAGAAGGCTCTGACTGCACAACAGGATGTGCGTTGTTTTCCACAAGCACTTCATTGCTGATCAGTCCATATTCATCACGTACACAGGGTTTCGCCTCATCACACCTCCAGACACCATCGACCAAAAATCGGTACTGTATTACACCAAAAGACCACATAAATGTATGTTCCGCAAAAAGCTAAGACAATCAGGGCAAGAAAAATTTTTATGCAAATACCTGGGCATTGCTACATCAAATAATCAGATAAACTTAAGTGTACTACTCCCTTACTAAATTGTTGTCGCCGTTGACTTTTTTGTTACGTTTGACCATTTGTCTTATTCAAAAAAAGTTTAAGAAATATTATATATCCACTATACGGATATATAATCAGATAAACTTAAGTGTACTACACAATATCCACTATACGGATATGATATTATAGTGGCTTGCTAACCAACAAATGAACCAAGCAATCAAATGACAAATACCATGATCGACTCAGTAGCATCCAACAACAAGGTGAATTGGGTACAGATATTATGTTGAATAGTAAAGCAAACCATCCAATGTACAAACCAATTTGGGCCACCAATAATGAATTGAAACGGATTTTCAAGAATTAGTGCAAATTGTAAGTTGCCAAACACGGATGTAGTTCAAAGGAGTACCAACAAGAGGAAATAGCCCACAGCCCATTTACTGTAACTAATACATATTACCAACCTCCAGAATAAAAAAATGAGGTACAATAAAATTCTGTTTAAAGCAGCCTCTATCTAACAGTTAGAGCCTCTGTAGACAATGTTACAGTAGGAGAGGAGAGTTAGCCCACACAAATTTAGTAATTTTCCTATGCAATATTTGTGCGTCCATGAAAAACTTGTCTATTAGTATATTCATATTCAGTGATGCAACTCCAGACTGCAAAACTATATCACCAGAGAAGGCAATATGACCAGGAATTTTCATCTTGCTGCTACAATGTAATACAGGACACTGGAAAGCAACAGTTAAAGGGATGCCTGCATTTGTAATCCATATTGTTGTGACCAAAAGATCATTAACTGCTGCATGCATTTGATATGGAACTACCATTTCAGTGTTCACTAGCGATAAGCCCTCAGCATCCATGCGTCACAACAACATCCAGCAGATACGGCTAGTATGAACAGAAAGAAAAACGCCCAAGAACTGACAACCGGTGCCTTACGTATGCAAGGATCATCACCGCTCACCGGAGCAGGTTTAAGACTGAGCACAATCCCTGCTCCTCAACGTCCATCCACCACAACTACCAACCAACCGCAGATGCATTGCCACCCCCCGACATCCGACAGAACACGCCACACCATGTGAAATAAAACCTGGGCTCTCACTAAACGCAATTCTAAACAATCATGGCGAGATTACAGGTACCCCCAATCAAAAGCTGTCACAGCACGTTAACAAGCGGTGGAACGAGAGAATGAAGAGACCAAAATACAATCCGAGAAATCCGGGCAGCCACTCACCTGGTAGACCCCGGGGGCAGATCGAAGACAACCTGAAACTCGGCCCCGACCAGCGCCATGGGGCAGTCCCTCCACCTGTGACACCAACAAGAAGAGGAACATTAGAACAATCAAACAGCATTACACCCCTCGGTCAGCCGCCGCGAGACGCAGGACGGGACGGGGGAAACGAGGCGCCGTCTTTCCGGCACCCGGGGCCCCCAAGACGGGACCTTTTTTTCCTCCGTGGGACTCACCTCAGTGAAGCTGCCGCAGAAGGATGCCTGGCGGCCGCCGTACGGCCACGAGAACCGATGCAGCACCATGGCCGGCGACGAACCCTAGTGCGGGAGGGGAGCAGGCGAGCGGGCGGCGCCGGCGCCCCCGACGTCAGGCAAGCGGCCGGGCGACCGACCGACCAAACGCTAGCTAGAGGAGCACGCCGGCCGAGGAACCCGAGCCCATCAGCGGAGACCGGCCGCCCGGGATTATATGGGCGCGTGAGGCGGGGAAGGGGCGCAGGGGGAGAGGAGACGGAATTTGGCGTGAGGGGGGAGAAGAGAACGGAGCGAGGGAGTGAGGGAGAGAGAGAGAGAGAGAGCGCTGGCGTTGGAGCGCGTGTGGGTGTGCGAGGCGTCCCCCTCCTTGTTTTTGTTTGCTTGCGCTTTGGTGTGTTGGTTTGGGTTGTTGGAGCCTACGGACGGGCTCTGCGGCCGTTCTTTTCACTCTCGCCCGCTCTTGTTCTCGCTTTCCTTTTTTCTTTCTCTGTGCACTGAAATTCCTGGGGTTGATTTCTTGCGCTGGTGGTTTTGGCCTCTTGGGCCGGCGGGCGATGATTGGCCGTTGCTTTGCCGTTAGGGGTTTATATGCGGGTTTTCCTCCGCGTCCACGGTATTGTGCGATTTTCATTCAGGCCTTTGGATGTGTACGTGTTTGGCAAGGTGATGTTTTCCGTCTTCATGCACATTCACACGATTCATCAAAGAGATATTGGACTCCCCTCTAACAAAAAATCAAAGAGATATTGGACATTTAACGAAAACACGTCACACTCCCGTGACAAACACGTCAAGAAGAAGTATTGCATGACAATGTTCAAGTCAAAGATGTTTGCACGAAATCGCGTATCGTCATAGCTCAAAGTGACGCTTACAGAAATAGTCTTTTGCGTCTTTACAAGATACAATATCCTTGGAGTGGAATGTAGTGAGCACATAGTATACTAGGCAGTTTCATGTCTTTTTTTTCTATTAAAGGAGATATGATTGGTGAAAGGAGAGAGCGTGTTCAAACGTACCTCAATATTTGTTGTGCCATTTCGTGGTAAGATTTTTGTTAAAGGCGGGACTAACAAAGAAAGAATTATTTAATCTTCATTAGTTTTTATACATTTCGTTACCAATTTATAATGGTGGTCGGGCTTAGGTTATATCACAACTTATCTAAACTTGGTTATCACAAAAATGCTATACATAAAGTGCAACTATTGTACTAAGCAAAATATTGAATTTCTAGGTTGAAGTTAAAATTAGGAAAATACAAGTGCTCTATCGCAAGCCATATTATAACTCGTGGTTGGGAAATGACCCTACTATATATAGGAATTGTGTGCAACAGCAATGACCCAATGGTTTCAAAACCATTGGTTATAGGTCATCATAGGTAGTAGTGTTGGTGCCTTCAATATAGAAGCAATAGCAAGAGATTCAAAGCACACTGATCATGGCTATTTGAGCTTTTGAAGAATAAAAACTAATATATTGTGTTAGAAGGAGAGCCACTACAAGATATTAAAGTGTTTTTTTTGCAAAAGGTTGAAGGTTTTTTATATTGTTGTAAATATTCCTAAGTGTCTAAATTATTAAACATTCCCTTAGGGTGAAACAACAGCGACAATAACCAAATCTTTAATCCCAAGCAAGTTGAGGGCATGCAAGTGAAATAAATTAACAAAAATAATGAAGGAGTACGAATTCTCAATAAAAATATCGCTGTCAATTATTCTTGTAAATAAAGTAAGAAATGTCGAACTACAACATGAACACCGCCATCCATTTATCATTCATTGAAAGACATTAGAAATAACTTTTGGAGACTTTGTTGTGGCAAAAGATTTACCAAGGAGGAATGCCTACGTTTGAAACTTTGGTAGCGCACTTTTTCCGCCATCTGGATACTTTGTGGGAATGTGATAACATAAATTACTCTCGGGCTCTTGTTTCTTCTCGTACAAAGGATCTCTGCTCTTGTTTATTCGGACATGATGGAATCCAGCGGGACATGGGTGTTCTTGTCAATCTCAGGTGAGCAACCTCCATCAAATAATATAGTTTCAACGATGGGACGTAATGCTTAAGTAAATTAGCGGGACATAAGCCTAGTGCGTGATTGCAAGTAATTTCCAATCTATCTTTCCAATTCATAAGCGCTAACATACCGACGATTTACTAGGTCCAAAACCCCTGTGATTGAATAAACGCTCATAATAGGTCCATTTTAATAAATTTGCACTGAAGTGTACGCTTAAGAAACTTAAAAAAATAATTGTGTCACCATCGCTGTATTTAGTAGTAAAATTTTTGTTTTGATTTTGTCCCCTCTGTTCATGTCAAAGTAAACAGTCTTTTTTTTACTGCAACACACGCTCAATCATTGAAGGATAGATACTTGCTTTATAAACAGAAAACACAGGAATATTCATCATCCATGGCTGTGTGATATCTCGTGTTATTTGTATTTGAGCCTAGCTAGCGTTAGGTTTTCCCCATCTTTAGTTCACCCTTTTCGAGCTATGGACTTAAGCACTCAACAACTGCATGCATATAGGAAGTCACAACTACACACACACATATGTGCTGCGAAATGAGAATACTACTTTCAGAAAAGTCTAACAAAAGCACAAATATAATAAAGGCCAGCGCTGTTGGAAAGAGTCAAGGGACGGTAAAAACAATGGAAACTACAGAAGAAAAAAAATCCGATAGCTCCATTCTGAGTCGATGATTGCGATGACAGAAGATCGATTGCACGGTCAACTTGCGACTAGACTATTAAAATTAGGACCTAATAAAAAGCACGAAAAAGAAAAGTCAGCAGAGCAGAGGCGCTGTTGCGTGGAACCTAGTTCATGCCGGAAACGGAAACCTGTAGGCCCTATCAGACGTCGGTTTTGGTTGCGTTTGCTTGCGATGACGCGAGGTCCTGTGCTTAAAAAGGGTTGATTGATTGAGATTTGAGAGAGAAGTAATGAGGGCCCTCGTCGCCTTCTTCTTCTCGAAAAAGAAGAAACAGAGATGGTGTCCCGGAATTAATGGGCCAGTAAAAGGGAGGAAACGACCGACCCGACTCATCAGATATTTTCGCGGCGCCGTCGTCATCCAAGACCATTGGGCCTACTTGAGCCCAAATGTTGAGGCACATCTGAGGTCCAAACCGCGGGATGCCGGGCCTGCGGAAACGGATGCAGGTGGGCCTTCATCTGAGGCCTATTAATTCGTCACTTGGACTTGGACGGACGCAACCGGGCCTTGAGCAAAGTGCACTCAAACCCAATTACAGTTTGGTTCCTTCTCTAAGAAAAATTTACTGTTTGGTGCACTGGGAATGCAGTGGTAGGTGGTAGTCATACTAGGTCTCAAAAAAAAAAAAAAGGTGGTAGTCATACTAGAACTGCACAGGCACGGCTCATCCTTAAAAAAACAAGAAGAGCAGGACCAGCTGCGTAGAAGACAATTAACAGAGTGAAGCGGTGTCCTATGAATTTCCTGTTTGCACAAGAGAAACTGCACCGAATTATACGTGGTCGAACTCGAGGATTCGGACCTAGTATAATTATAATCCTGCCGGCCAAAGTCCGGTGCCGTTATGCGAAGGGGCACCATGTCACATCGATGGTGCTGGAAAGTCTCGACAGCGATAATACTAGAAACTAAGCTCCCTTATTTTCCCTTCCCTTTCCTGTTGCCGTCAATGTCGTCCACGCGAAACCGAGCAGTCTTTCGCTCTCGCGCGCGAACTTTTGTCTGCGTCATCGCGCGCAGTGCAGCAGTGCAGTCAAACGGGCACGTGTGGCGCGTGAGCGGACGCGCGCAGCACGCGGAGGGAAAGGTTAGCTAGAATCCCCGTGATCGAGCCGAGGAGCCCCGGCTTCGCGGCGGCCGACGATGAGGTGAAGCGTCCCCTCCCTGCGGGTTCCTCTGCTCCAGGGACGATCCGCGTCTCCAACGCCTTGTGGTGTCTCCATCTTGGATCCTGTGACGCGATCGCGACAGGACGCGCGCTCGGTTGCTCGCCGGTCGTCGGCCGCGGCGGCGCTGTGGGCGCACAGGCACGTGCGGCGGCTCGGCTGGTCAGATCAGACGTTCCGCGCCGCGCCGCGCCACGCCACGAAATTTCTCGGCTCTAGAAGGTGTCGTTTCTCTTGGTCAGCTCAGCACAGGGATTGCGAACGAAACGTGCGCGATGACGGCAGTTTATTTTATTTTTTACCGCGGCTGCTGTGGGAATCTGAAACTCTACCAGCGGTAAGTTTCTCGATCCAAGCAGAATCCGGAGCGTCGACGTGGAGCAGAGCAGCACACTGACGGACACTGATCCAAGCGGTATGTATCTTTTGGCCGTGCTCGTCGCCCACTTGTAGCCACCCCTGCCCTGCCCCGCCGCCGCAAGACTCGTAACTAGCAGTTCTGCTAGTCGTGGCTAATAACTCCGTGGACTCGGGAGAGCGATCACCATCAGGCGAGCCCGGCCCGTCGTGACGCCGGCAGGCGTGGGAACGCCTCCGGCCTCCCTCTCCTTTTCACCGTCCCGTTTTCTCACACTTTTGGTATTCGGAGCTAGCTAGCTGCAAATAATATCTGCCTGCGTTCCGTTAGCACCAGTGCATCACTCACTCGCTCAGCTGTAACTCTCGGGACAAAAAGTGCCCGGCGATCTTGACTCCCGATCCCGATCGATGGAGTCCCGAGTGTGTGTGTGTGTACGAGGGATGGATTCATGGGATACTATAGCCCTCACCACGAACAGAGCTGTCTAAGCCTATCCATCTAGCCGAAGTAGGTTCTCCAGACCACAGTGCCATGCAAGTGGATCGGTGTGTCGTCCCGGTCGTCGATCCAGTTCGTCGGTACCCCGGCGAGATACCTCGGTGGCCGTGTCTCGCTGATGCCACCCGAAGGCGAATTTTTGGAATCTTGCTTGGCTCGAGCCACATAATTAAACGTCTCGATCGCCAATACAAGGTGTGTTCGTTTTCTAGTCTAAACTTTAGAGTTGTCACATCAAAAAGAATCTTACTTATTTAGAAGTAGTAAATAAAGTTTAATTATAAAATAAATTACGGGCTCCTAGACTAATTTACTGAGACGAATCTAATAAGGTTAATTAAGTCGTGATTAGAAGACGATTACTTGTAGCATCACTTTAATAAAATCTAAATTAATTAAGCTCATTAAATTCATCTCGAAAATTAGCACCAATCTATTAATAGAGTTTTGTCATTAAATTGATCGAAATATTCATAAATAGTAAGATTCTCTTTAATGTGATAGTCGTTAAATTTTAGAGGACGAGGAAACGACAGGGTCTAAGAACAGCCAATTGCACGGAGGCGCAGCTCTACTGGTGGTGTGTAGGACACTTGCGTTTCTGACCATCTCCATCATGTGTGTGTTCTTCAAAAAGAATGTAGTAAATCTCAGTTATACTTGCTGACTTGTTTTTTCCATGCATGAGGGATGCGGAAGCCATGAGGACGCTGGTAGCTAACTCGAAGCTTTGCCAGAGGCCATGCTTTCTCAAAAGAGGATGAATGTTCTAGAATCCTTGCAGCAAATTCAGAATCTACCACCTTCTTCATCACCGGTGCGCGCATTGATTTGGGCCCGTAAAATCGCCGGGGAAGAAGCTACGGCCCCGTGAACGACGGCTACCCGTCACGCTCGCTTCAGCTTTTCCCAGCTGGCAGCTTAGAGTCCAGATTCAGTGGATCTGCGACGCACACGGTGTGCAGAGTTGACGAATCTCCTCCTCCTAGCAAATTGTGTTCGTGCAACTCCTGCAAAAGAAACCGTTCCGCCGCGCACATGGTCGCCCTGCTCACGTGCATGCACCAAGTATTACTGGCCGTTTCCGTGAACTTCTTTCTTCTTTTCACAAATGGTAATTTACGGACACAAGCGGCACGTGAGCTTATCGCTCTTCTCTTTTTGCTAAAAAAAAATCGTTAGACTCTTACATTCATTGTAGTTTATGATTAGGACACCAACGGTTGCCCAGCCGACCAAAGGCGGATTGAGAGTTTTTTAAGCAGTACTCAGTCCAAATTGTTAACATCGGTAACTACAATTTTTTCAATTAGAATAGATCCGCCTAGAAAAAGTAATTCCTTTTATCAGCTTTTTCTACGTTTGACGTTCATCATATTCAAATTATTCTATAAAATATGTAAAATTATGAATCATGTCTTAACTATCTTTGGTGATAAAACAAAAAATAATGAACAATCAAACATAACGAAAAAGTCAATATCGTCAATAATTTAAGAACGGAGTGAGGAGTATATAATAGTAGCATCGATAGCAAGTGAGATTCTAGAGGGGCGAGATGATATCGCAGTGAGACTGTGACTGGGCAACAATCAAGGAGAATCTGCGAGTACATTAGTCGCCCTACGGCGGTTGTGTCGGGTACCGGCAGCACGTCGGGCATCAACCAGATCATATTCTCCAGCAACCAGAATCTCCTTCTCCTCTCCTACCAACTCCACAACTCGTGACACCTGTTGGTGCCAACAGCATCGAAGGCTGCACCCAGATCTATTCACGAATTAGAAAACAGGGATAACTGAATCTGGGAACGGGACAAGACACTTCAACTGTTACCCCACCAAGCCGCGGCAAATATCTTCCAGGCTTTTGGCCTCCTACGTGCATCATCCAAGCAGCGATGCCGCAGAGCTGTTGGCTGATAGCAAGAGGAGGCAGAAAGAAACAACGGGTGAGAGAGGTCCCGTGTTGTCCTTGAGCTCAACCCTTTTCCTGACGTTTCCAGCGGTCAGCATTGGCATGCTTGCTTTACAACTTACTGCTACACTAACACTTTCACGGAGTCGTGTAGAAGCATCAAGGATATGCTAAAAAATTTCTCTTGTCCACTTTACTTGCGTGTTTGGAGAAGATATGATCCACTTGACATGTAAATATGGCAAAAGATGATGTCAGTTGACAGTCATGTGTGTTTATTACCGAAAATGATGAACACAAAATTATTTATTCGCAAAGAACTAAATTTTAATAAACTGATATTCACAACATAACTTAGGGGCTATTGTATTTATTCTCAAAGAACTAGATGATACCCCGAATGTTGCCGTAGGACATTTGATGATATGAAAAAATTAGGGGCTATTGTACATATTTGTACCCTTGTCTTCGGTCTCAACTACGAGTTTATCCTCCAAATTTAGAGTTTCTGGTTTTAACGTTGTTTTTTTCAAAACGAAGATAAAATTTACCCCTACTCCCTTTCAGGTTGGTAACGGTGTTAAATATGGTGTAAAAGTAACAAAATACCCTTGTGATTCTACCCCTACTTCTAATATGTGCTTGCAATTTTACCGTTGTATTTATAGTCATAGTAACATATTGAGTATGCATTTAAACAAGCAAATTTACATATATTTGAAAACATTATTGAATTTATAAATAACCTCAACTTTAGCATGAAATTGTTTAAATTTGGGTCATATTTTAGAGCAAATTCCTTATTCACCACCGGAAATTATATTGATCCTTTATTTGCCATTGAAAATGTACTCTTCCCTTATTTGCCACTATAATTTAATTTGCCATGTTCACCTTTGCTAACAAATGATGACAGTGTGATGGTTATTCTTTCGATTTTAGTGACCCCTTTTGCCCTCGTTACACTAACAGCATATAGACACACTACAAACCCACTGATAGCATGTTAGAGTGTGATTGAGATGCGGCCTACTGTCTTCGAACGGAGGAGTAACTAAAAGTTTCATGAAACAAGTGCAACCCCATTTGACACTATAGTGGCTCTGATTTAGAGGCTATCATCTCTTAGCAAATAAAGATAATGGAACAAAAGGGAAGTACTCCCCCTTTGTGCCATTATATGAGGGAAAATAAGGGAACAATAAAATTAAATCTAGTAGCAAATAAGGGAAAAGTAAAATTTTGATAGTGAATAAGGGAACTCTATAATTTCTAATGGTGAATAAGGGATTTGCCCCATATTTCAACAATATTTAAATGAATTTTTGCAACAACACTCTATATTGGATTTGGAAAATTTTGTTTGAACCCCTGTCACCTACTCGTTGTTCCATTGCCCAGCAAATAAACAGAAACAACAGAGATGGAATTGAATTTAAATTAATAGCTGCAGTTGCGAGCAAGCTAAGGCCAGTCTCAATGGAAGTGTCATGGACACAATTACCTAGAGTGACACATCATCTAAAAATATTTGAAACTAGAATGAAACACCCTTCTCTCAATGCATAGTTTCATCTATTGTTGTTTCCTAGGTTACATGCAAGACACAAGCTGTCTAGGTAACTGTGTATATAGAGTTTCATCCTCATGAAACTCATTTCACCTCTCTCCTTATTAATACACTGCCACATCATCAAAAATGTCTACGTGACACTCTATTTATTGCCTATGAAACTCCCACTCGAGACTGGCCTAATGGACACAATGAAGCAAAACACGGAGTAGTTAGCAAATTACTACTACACTAACTTTCATGGAGCCGTGTAGAAGTATTAAGGATATGATAAAAAAATTTCTTGTCCACTTTACTTGCGTGTTTGGAGAAGAGATGATCCACTTGCCATGTAAATATGGCAAAAGACCATGTCATTTGACAGTTGTGAGCTTATTTATTACCATAAATATTGAACAGAAAATTATGTTTTCACATAAAACTAAAATTTCATTAACTTAGCTCAAACTAGAAGTAGTGGATACTTGACTGCAAACAATGAAGCTTGTGAGACACATGATTTGCATTAGATGAACAATGAAAAAAACACAAGATTGCATTGCTGATAATTATGCAGCAGGATAATGATCGACTTGTCAGTGTAATATATTTGTACTGCCTCGTGAAAGTTTTAAATAGATTTCACTTGAAGGCCTTAGATATTCTGATAAAATGTCATGGTAATAGTTTTAGATCATAAATTAAGAACCCCAAATGCTAGCCCTCAATAAAAAAAACATATAGGATAAAGACAGATGTGGTTTATTTTTCATAGCCTCCCATTAAAATAGCATCAATCATCATCTGTCATTTCCAGAAAAATGCATCAGTCAGAGGTTGGAAGGTCAGAACCTCAAAATAATGTTTAAGGTCAACTCTCAGTGGTACCATTAATTTCCTCAAAGAAACTTATTTAAACAGAGCTACCAAGATACACAATAAGTATCCGAGCATCGCATCAGCACAATCTCTCTGCATGATTCCAATTTTTATGAATTAAATAATTCGACACTTGTGCACTCTTACTAAATCCGTGGTTAGCTCTACTGGACTAAGTTAAGAAATCTTTGCCATAAGGAATTCTCATGTAGCAAGGCGACAATTGTATGGATCCATGGATTTCCTTTTCCTCTGATGATGTCACCAAGTTTTCTACTTGCGTGACTTTTGCAATCGATTGGATTATTTGCTGTTCGATCTGAAGGTTACAGCATATATTACTTTTGTATCTGGAGGACAAAACTAATTAAATAAGTTTGCATTGTGCTAACATCAAATCCCTAAAGTTCAGCACAGCGGACGAGCCTGTGGCTCGGTGGTGAAGGCGCCAGGTTGGCTGCCCACCGGTTGGGGGTTCGATCCCCCAATCCCGCACCGGTTGCAAAAAATTCCCTCGCCTTTCCCAGCCAAAGCATTAGGTAAAGACTCGCGCCACAGTCTCACACGGCCAGCTGAGTCCCTGTGTATGGTTGGGGAGGGGTTCGGGGATTTTCTCGACCTACGTGAGAAGGTCTTCTTCTTAACAAAATGCCCGGAGGCCGTCATACCCCCGCAGGTCGAGTTTTTTAAAGTTCAGCATAAATTTATAAGTATCAAGAGATGAAACTAAATAAGGTAAGGTAAAAATTGCAGTGATTGCTAAATGAAACTCCTCAGAACAGATTAACGGCATTCTATATGACCGGTGGCCGGTGAAATTGTGTTTCCTAAAACAGCTAAAGACGACAATAAAACAACTATAGGAGTTTTCTAGTCCAAAATAATTACCATTATTTTTTCACAACTGATAGTCATTAGTTGGATCCAACGGTATAGATTAAATTTTAGAAGTTAACAACTAATGATCATTAGTAAGGGTAATATTGTCAATTTTTACATGAATTTGTTATAAAATATTTATTTTAATTTTTATTAATCATCATCAATTATTATTGTAGTCAATTTTTAGTGTATTTAACACAAACTTGTATGAATAAAAAATATTTATTTTTAGTACAGTTACTAAACTACCCTTCAACTAATGGTCATTAGTTGAGAAAAAATAATGACCATTATTTTGGACCAGAAAACTACTTAACAGGCTAAGACTTGTATTTACCTGTGTAAAACAGATAAATAATTTGGTTCTCCTTTATTTGACCTTTTACTTCTACCGTATGACCCTTCGAGTAAAATACTAGCAAGATCATCTGGCAAATGACTAGAACATTCTGTTCCACACAAAAGTTGGTACCCTCCTTGTTTTTCCTTTTTTTTTTTTGATAATGGTAAACACCCTCCTTGGTATGCGAACACATTCACTTTATTTGCAACTTGAGACTGATGAAGTGTTTTCTTCGGGAGACGTTGAAAATATCGAAATGTACTGCAAAATCTGTCAATTATAAAACGGTCTGATGCCAAAGGACATCGTGATTGTGCCCATGAATCAGTTGTTACTCCCCCAGATGGTGCATGGCCTGGTAAACTAAGGCTTCCAAGTCCTTCGTAACACTGACGCCTGGAACTGGAACGAAAGAAGCTAGAAAAAACGCAGCTATTTATATCCTCAGTTAAGGACACTCAACTAGTAATACGAGAATGGTGTAAATGTTGAGTGGGAAATCGATGGGCACATTGGTGGAAAATCGAACAATTCATATTTTCACCTGTCACACGATTTTTAGCATTTCAGGGAGAAGTAAAATCTTGGTTTGTATCAATCATTGCACGGATGAAAAGAAGTCTTTGGCGGCCGAAGACTAGGAAACTCCTCTGAGCTCTGCAACTCTCTCCCTTTAATTTTTTCTACAGATACCGCCACGGCACCCAATAATACGCTGCCACGGTACTGCTATTCACGTTTTTCTTTATTGTTTTCCACGGAAATCCACCGCTGCCCACCCGTGTGCTTCCCTACTCGTTCGTTTGGATCGTTGCATGCCGCGCGCCTCTATTTAAAGAAAGCTTCTCCCCAGCCTCCAGACTCCAGCGCAAGAGGCCTCCATAATCACAGCTTACATCCTCCCTCTGCTGCTCTCCACTTTGTCCTCTTCAGCTCGAGCCAAACAGCTCGCCGCCGGCTAAGGCCGGTCGCTGGCAGCTGTCTGCCGCCGCCGGGCATCGTCACTTGCCTCACCTCTAGCATTCTATATAACCTGGTAAGCAGTCAACAACATATTCAGCGTTTTCTGTTTTGTCTTCCTTTTAGTTCAGTTAATTGAATCACTTACCCCCAAAACATCATGTAACGTAAACTGGTTTTGTTCACATAGTATTTTTTTCCATTTTAATGACATGCGTTTGACCCATTTTCTTTCCCAAAGATATGTACACAACCTCTGCTCTCTGCTTGCGTCGTGCTCTTCCTCAAAGATCGCGTGTGTTCTTCCTTTTTTTCTCAACCTATCGTCACTCACTGACAAGAAAAATAAAATTATTATTCCTGGAAATATTGCATATGAAGAAGGATCCTTTGAAACTCTATCACTCACTCATTACCAGTCTAGAGTTTACTAGTAAAGCAGGTTGTTGCATGAGTTTTCATCCGGAGTGGTCATCTAGAGGACTCAGCTGCTCAGGCCCACGTGTAAGCTAGTGTCAAGGGCTGGGCTTGGGTGGTCAAGGGCACAACCAATGGGAGATTCATTTGTGTTTGATTAACGGTTAAATTATTTGGATTTAACTATATCATCTTACTCGGGGTTAGAACTGAGGATGGTGTACACGATCCAAGGGCATCTCTGAGTAAACTATTGAAATTTATCCTTCATCATGTGAGTTCTGGATGAAATTTCTGTGCGTCAGTTACAGTCACCAGAAGAGCTGGTGAACATACATATGTGATTATAATGTTCGAACGGGTTGCTTATTCATTAGTTTTAAAAGTTATTCCAATGTCTGTGGAAACAACTTGTTGAAGCACTTATTTTTGAAGAACGAAGTGAGACGAGTCCAACTTGGCCACTGAGACCATGATTCACTAGGGCATACCGGTGTAGCCGTGTGTACTTTTGCATGCTACAAATGGGGAATCTGTGTGCACAACAAACGCTCGGTTTGGTCATGGGCCCCACACGAAACGTTTCCAGAAAATAGTCAAAACAAATTTATGGCGTTTGCGTAAAAGCAGCCAGCATACAAATTCAGAGCATTCCTTGCTGTCAATTCTTTTGTAACTTCCTTGTGGATCTAGCTAAAAAATGGACTAAACAAATGCATTATTGTACTCACTGGACTACAGTTTATGCTGACGACTTACTAGGCGCCGGCTCCTTTGTCCAATGAATCTCGAGATCTTTAAATTACTCTATTCGTTTAGCGCCAAATAGAGCCTGGCTTGTCTCTTGTTCCTCTGAAAAGCCTCTAATCTCGGTTAAGCTAATCCTTCTCGTAATCGTAGAAAAACAAAAGAAAATGATGCTTGACTTTCACAACATCATGATCTGGATTCTGGGGAATCGGTGTGTGCAGGTGGAAACTGGCGCGGCTCATTAGAGTTTGATACTCCCCTGATTCCAACACTTTGAGAAGGCCTCCCTCCAAGGTGTTCGGAGGTGCGCAGTGAGCACCTGAAAGTCATCGCAAATGTCGTTGGAGGTCGAGAACCCGGCGAGCACAGAGTCGACAACGAACCGTCTGAGCCTCAAACGCCATGATTCACTCTTTGGTGATGCAGAGAAGGTCTCTGGAGGCAAGTACCATGGCTCCGAGGTATGCTCATGGTGACGATCACCTGGTACAATCCGAGATGTTCTGTCCATGGTGAACCTATCTGACTGTAGTTTTTATTACATTGTTGGCGACACAGGGGAGCTGGGCTCGGACACTGCATCTTGCTTTTCAGAGTGTTGGCATCATCTATGGTGACATAGGGACCTCACCACTGTATGTCTACTCCAGCACCTTCCCTGACGGCATCAAGAACAATGACGATCTGCTGGGCGTCTTGTCACTAATCATCTACACTCTTATCATCATACCGATGCTGAAGTATGTCTTCATCGTCCTTTATGCCAACGACAATGGAGATGGTAGGCTCATATACATCTAAAACCTCTAAAATTACTTTCTGTATTCTTGTTTTGTTCATATTTACCAACATTAATTGTACCGTGGTAATAGGTGGCACGTTTGCACTGTATTCGCTGATATCGCGCTATGCGAAGATACGGATGATCCCAAACCAGCAGGCAGAGGATGCCATGGTGTCAAACTACAGCATAGAAGCTCCTACCTCGCAGATGAGAAGAGCACAATGGGTGAAGCAGAAGCTTGAGTCTAGCAAGATAGCCAAGATCATACTATTCACTCTCACAATCCTTGGCACATCTATGGTGATGGGCGATGGAACCTTGACACCCTCAATATCTGGTAATGGTAACAAAAAACTGAGTTAACAATAGCATAAGTACTAATTTGCAGAAAACTAATATGCTCTTTTTCGTGAATGTGTTACTCCAGTGCTCTCTGCAGTGAGTGGGATCAGAGAAAAAGCACCAAGCCTGAATCAGAGTACGTAACAAATAAGAAAAGGCCTGATCAATGATAATGTCATTGTTATCTGCAACCAACAATCAAATCTAACATGTCTATGGCTGCTTCTTTTACAGCACAAGTTGTCTGGATCTCCGTGGCAATTCTATTCATGCTCTTCTCCGTCCAACGTTTCGGGACCGACAAGGTCGGCTATACCTTCGCACCAGTCATCTCGTTGTGGTTTCTCCTGATTGCTGGCATCGGAATGTACAATCTTGTCGTTCACGACGTTGGTGTTTTACGGGCCTTCAATCCGTGGTACATAGTACAATACTTCAAGAGGAATGGGAAGGATGGATGGGTTTCACTAGGCGGTGTTATCTTGTGCGTCACAGGTAACCATTCTGAAGTATATGCAACCGATGAAAATTATTTCATTTCCATTAAAAGCCTGTAATCTGAATTAACTGTCGTATATACAACAGGTACCGAAGGAATGTTTGCTGACCTGGGGCATTTCAACATCAGGGCTGTACAGGTAATCACGTAAATGCCATGTGTGTTCATCATACTCAAGTTCTCTTGTTGCTCTCTTCAAAAGAAAAAAAGTCCACTTTTTGTGTTCAGAAGTAGGAATTTGCTTCCTCGTGTCCTTGTGCAAAATCATCTTACAATGGCATATGTATTTTCTCTTGCAGATCAGCTTCAACGGTATCCTGTTCCCATCAGTGGCATTATGTTACATTGGGCAGGCAGCATACCTGAGGAAGTTTCCAGAGAACGTTGGAGACACCTTCTACAGGTCCATTCCAGGTATAAAACTTTATAACTTTTTTTCATATTGTTAATACCTTAATTTATAAACATGGGACATAAATTGACTCGCTTTGCTGTTGCAGCACCTTTGTTCTGGCCCACCTTCGTCATTGCAATTCTTGCGGCTATTATTGCCAGCCAAGCTATGCTCTCCGGTGCATTTGCCATCCTTTCCAAGGCATTGTCCCTTGGTTGCTTGCCTAGGGTTCAAGTGATCCATACCTCACAGAAGTACGAGGGACAAGTGTATATTCCTGAAGTGAATTTCATGATGGGATTGGCGAGCATCATAGTCACAATCGCCTTCAGAACGACCACTAGCATCGGCAATGCTTATGGTAAGTAGTTATTATCGGAACATGATATTTTTGTTTTTTAATTGGCTTTGGTTAAAGAAAAGAAATATTGATCTGATCTGATTTTATTTGGTGATGTGTAGGAATATGTGTGGTGACCACATTCTTGATCACCACACATCTGATGACCGTTGTGATGCTCCTCATATGGAAGAAGCACCTTGTGTTCATCCTTTTGTTCTACGTCGTATTTGGTTTCACAGAGATGGTCTACCTCTCCTCCATACTGTCAAAGTTCATCGAGGGTGGGTACCTTCCATTCTGTTTTGCACTGGTTCTGATGACACTGATGGCTACATGGCACTATGTCCATGTTAAGAGATATTGGTATGAGCTTGACCATGTTGTTCCTACTAATGAAATGACAACTCTGATGGAGAAGAACGATGTGAGAAGGATCCCTGGGTTGGGGCTCCTATATACAGAGCTCATCCAGGGTATACCTCCAGTGTTCCCTCGACTGATCAAGAAGATACCATCTGTGCACTCTATATTTGTGTTCATGTCGATCAAGCACCTACCAATCCCACATGTGATTCCTGCGGAGAGGTTCCTGTTTAGGCAGGTTGGCCCGAGGGAGCAGAGGATGTTCCGATGCGTTGCGCGGTACGGGTATAGTGATAGGCTGGAGGAGCCCAAGGAATTTGCAGGGTTCCTTGTGGATAGTCTGAAGATGTTCATCCAGGAGGAAAGTGCATTTAGGCTGAACGAAGCGGAGAACGATGAGACAAACAACAGTATGGAAGTTTCTGAAGCACAAACAAGGCCGGTGAGGTCTACACAGTCTGTCGTGCACAGCGAGGAGGCAATCCAAGCACGGGTAAGCAGCCACTCAGGGAGGATCACTTTGCATGCGAACGAAACAGTTGAGGAGGAGAAGCAACTGATTGACAGAGAAGTGGAGAGAGGGGTGGTGTATCTGATGGGAGAGGCCAATGTGTCAGCAGCTTCCAACTCCTCCATCTTGAAGAAGATTGTTGTCAATTATATCTACACATTCTTGAGGAAGAACTTGACTGAAGGGCACAAGGCATTATCCATTCCGAAAGATCAGCTGCTTAAAGTGGGCATCACATATGAAATATAGGAATTTTGTGAAAAATATGAAGTGTGTCTAACCAATATTTTCGTGGAGTACCAATCTGGAAGGAAAAAGTACCGCTTTCAATAAGAAGGCATGTGTGAGCGGGCTTTTTTCTTTTGGTTGGAAGGCTCTTTTTCATTATGTACAGTTTGGTGCTATCAGGATCCATCAAATGCAATGGTGATACTGGAAGTAAAAGATTTATATTGCTGGTGTGTTGCGCATGTCTTTAAAAGTGTCCACATTTGTCAAGTCTCATGAGGAATTAAACAACACTCCTAACCTATCTAATGCCTATTTTATTATTACAAACGTTAGCACATGAGCTAACAAAAACTAACTACCAAATCTGCCTCTCCAGTTATCATCCTTCGTTGCTCTGCTTCCCATGTTTAATAGTATGAATAGCAAGTTAAAGAAACGGTGAGTGAAATACATCACTGCATAGACTTTAGCTAAAGTTAAGACGTCATTTCTTTCTTAAATAACTAACAGACGTAGCCTGCATATTCCAGATGGAAAATGACAATCTGTACTTGGTCTAATAACTTAATTATTTCTTGCCTTCCCTATGATTCTGTTTAAGAAGAAAAACTGAGGCCAGGAGGGTCATGAGTCATGACACAATAGTGACTAGGCTGTCATAACTCATCTCGTCGAATATTTATTTTAAGAAGACAAATTCCGGAGCACTACCCAGTGAAAACACACACAAATTAACTGATGATAGTTTGCGAATACTGTAGTTTCTATGATTTTAGTGATTCAATGTAATTTGTACTTAGTATTAAAGTTGCTCATACATGATACGACACAATATACTCCCTCCAGTTTTTAATTGTTGTTGTTAGGACAACTTTTTTAGTTTAGAAATGAATTCCTAATGGCATCAATAAAAAATCAGTGGTAGTAATATACAATATAATATGAGTTGGAAATGTTCCAGCCTCTCAATCAAATACTGATTCATCTAATTGAAACATTGTTTCAAAATATCTACTCATTGACAAAAAAAACAAGCATAAAGCAACATTTTTCCACATTCAAGCTTGCCCCTTCTACAATGGTATATATGAAGTTATCATGTGATTGTAGAACATCTTACATTAACTTATGAGAAAGTGCTACATCTGGATGTGTTCGTTTCACGTTTTGTCGTCTCTCTGGCCCCATCTACGTCATACCTGAGAGAACACAAACGGAGAAAAAAAAGATATCATTTTTCTCCTAGTACTATGCACACATAACTACGGGTGTGTTCCTTTTTAGGGTCTAAACTTTATAGTTGTCACATAAAAAAGAATCGTATTATTTAGAAATATTAAATAAAATTTAATTATAAAATAAATTACAGACCCCTAGACTAATTTACGAGACGAATCTAATGAGGTTAATTAAGTCATGATTAGAAGAGAGTTACTGTAGCATCACTTTAGCAAAACATAAATTAATTAAGCTCATTAGATTCATCTTGAAAATTAGCACCAATCTGTCAATAGGGTTTTGTCATTAAATTGATCAAAATATTTATAAATAGTAAGATTCTCTTTGATGTGATAGTGCTAAATTTTAGAGGGCAGGAAACGAATATGGCCTACGTAATTTGTTTAGTTAGACACAAGAAGCATAAACTGTGGAAGTAACTAAACTGTTACGGTTGATGGGTCACCTGTACCAAAGCGTAGGCGTATCAGTCATACTGTTAATGAATGTCTCACCTCAAGTCTCCAGATATTTATATAAAGAAAACCATCAACGTACTGGGAACCATTGACCTGCTGCAAAAGACAAGAGAGGTCTCTTTCACAGATCGGTACGGATACATTGCACATTGTACGGATAGATTTTACAGCTCCAAATAGTCAAATATGAAAAAAGTCAGAAGTTTCTACAGTTAGAAGCTGCAATATGCTTGCAATCTCAAGGTGAACAGAGGGTAATAAACATACCATTAGGATAGTCAATAGAAATCAATTTAACATCCCGAAAACAAGATTAACATCTAAAATAACAAACTGATATTCTGACATTACTGACTACTTTGTCATTACATGATCTTGCACTAGCTCTGATTCTAAATTTCTTTCTACCTTGGATCACATTCTTGCTTCTATCAGAGTGGCCTATGTCATCCTAAAAGGGTTTGTCTGACCCCTTTGCCTGCTCAAGAGACACCAGGAAGCAACAAAGGTAAGTTCCAGAAACCATACTTTCACTAAATAATGATAGAACAAAAAAATTTGCATAAAGCTTCTGTGATATTGGCTCCATGTTGCTTCTTCTGACAGTTTGCTTGCAAGGTTTCAGTATTGGAAAAGGTGTAATCCATATGTCTATCCTTTCCATGATCATCATCAGATTCCTAGTCATAGGAGCCACCAGGATTGTCTGATGTAAAGTAATTGCATTACTTTCTGCTGACTTCTCATTAATTATTCGGAGGATAGTGAAGCAAGACTATTTTATGCATTATGTATACAGATTTCTGCATGAGTCAACAGTATAACACGTCAAGATTTAAGAACCACTTAGTGGTGAATGTCATAGGATGCTCCCAATCAATTTTGAAAAACTTCCCATCAATATACAAAAAATATCTGTATTTGTTACATAAGAATCAGAAACAAATGTAATTTTGTATCAGTGCTCACTATTTTTTCTTAACATGTTTAAAGTATGTTAAAATTGTCCAGTACAGGCCCTGCATATCCTAAAGCTCTACGGACCTATATTCAGTGGTTTAAATTTGATTCTAGGTTTGTCAATACGATTTTAGCAGGAAGAAAAAGAGGACCATGTAGCAATTTGCTTACCATCTCATTATCCTTCGAGTTTATATATTACATGATGTATAAATAGCTAATTTTCAGTGAGACTGCTTTATATTGAATACTTCCAGTCTACCTGGTACCCAACATACCAAACGAGTTTATAGGTATCCAATGTATAGTCAACATTTACATACCAGTGAATAATAATCAGGTGTACAGAACCTCATCTCATTACAGATAACTTCTCAAAATCATTCTAAATACTTACCTCCACTGTTAGATCATACACACGCGGCCTTTATTTCCCATATTTTGCACGCAACAGATAAGTAATGAACCTGAATGAATACATAAGAGGACACATCTAACAGCCAGCCCTGCACACACCCCTCTATAAAAGCACCAGAAGCTACCTGTTTCCCAGGAACCAAAAGCAAAGTTTTGAGCTTCACAAATCACAATGGCCCTTGAAACTGATAAAAAGGGTCCCACGGATACAAAAAAACCAGGAGGAAAACTCCAGCGTCATGACTCACTATATGGAGATGCAGAAAAAGTATCAGGCACACAACACCATGGTTCTCAGGTCTGCCTGTCATAGCCACATTTTTTGTGTTTTTTCACATTTTTAGCCAGTATATTAGGATTAAGTTTTTATCTGGTCCTATCATAAGATTACAAGGAGCTATCTTATCCTTCAACTGATTTCATCATACAAGAACATAGTAACGTATAGAAGCATAAATACACAGGGAGCATCATCTGATGCCAAATCATGCTTGGCCCTAATTTCTGTAATAAGAAAGAAATACAAAAGAGTGCCACGTTTTGTGCTTATTGTACTAAGAATAGATAATTCTCATTCAGTGTTAGACAAAATGTCAAGCCACTAACATGGAAACATTCAAGAGCACATCAAACTTTTAACAGCTCATATTTTTTGTGTTTAAGCCATTATGGAAGCTTGAAGTTTAAACAAACAATCCAAGTCTTCATTATTTTACATATTTAAAGGAAACACATAATTTCTAAGAATAAACAAATATATTTGCTCTTGACAGTTGACTTGATGTTTACACTGCTATCACTACATGAAACAGGATAATTTTGTTCGAACACTACGTTTAGCATTCCAGTGTATTGGAGTTATATATGGTGATATTGGAACATCACCACTCTATGTATATGCAAGCACCTTTTCAAGTGGCATCAGCAATATTGATGACCTCTATGGAGTTCTCTCACTCATTCTTTACAGCATCATTCTTCTACCTATGATTAAGTACGTCTTTATTGTGCTGCATGCAAATGATAACGGTGATGGTAAGTTTCCTTCAAGTAAATTTGTTGGATTGATAACCTCCTGTCTAAAGGGAATGCAGGATCCCCTGATCCGCAGTTAAATATTTTTTTAAAAAAATGAGC
Source organism: Chloris gayana (assembly GCA_031894775.1). Lineage (NCBI taxonomy): Eukaryota > Viridiplantae > Streptophyta > Magnoliopsida > Poales > Poaceae > Chloris > Chloris gayana. Next base: position 110,381 of record JAUNZO010002295.1, read on the forward strand.
TAGACTCAAGGACTTTGAATGCAACTCAAGAAACATCACCAAACAAATGATTTTGTGATTAACTTTCAACCTTTTCTATTACCTTCGGTACATGATGAGATTTAAGACAACTGCTAAATCCGCTTGCAAAAAAGAGTAAGATTTTTGTTGTTCTCTTAGACTTGATACCATTATTACTTTTAAGCATTTTCTGATGTGATAGGTGAAACATACAAAGTAGGATTTGGTAAGGAGGAACCAATGCATAATCCTTTGTTAGAAAATAATTTATGCAGCTGTTCCAACACTTTGTTTACATGAAAATACTCTTGTAGGTGGCACGTTTGCACTTTATTCATTGCTATCTCGCTATGCAAAGGTGAGCTTGATGCCAAATCAGCAAGCTGAAGATGCAATGGTCTCAAGCTACGCGCTGGATACAGTATCAGCCCCTATGAGGAGGGCTCATTGGATGAAAAGAAGTCTGGAAAGTAGTAAAGTGGCTAAGGTTGCAATTTTCTTCCTTACAATACTAGGCACCTCAATGGTCATCAGCGATGGTGTGTTAACCCCAGCAATATCTGGTAACTATAACTAGAATTAAATTGCTGTTTCTTTATTTAGTTTTTCCAAAAATTGTAGATAAGTTCAGTCTACTGCTAATGTCATCACTAAAGAAGTTTTATTGTACAATAGTGAAAAACTACTTAAAAAACATGACTTCAAATTGACATGGCAACCTGGAGTTCGTACTAGTGAGATATTCCTTACCAGATAGGATGTGTCAGCAGTATGACATCTTGTGTTTATGAATTCTTGCAGTGCTCTCTGCTGTTAGTGGTCTCCAAGAGAAAGCACCTCAACTGAAACAAGGTGAGAACTTTTGACATCATTTCTGTGAGTTGGCAGACACATGTGCAAGTTGATTTATCAAGTGATAGGGAAATAAGGACAAGCAGGAACTTATTAGACATTTAGATGGAAGCAAAGATTGAAAGACGTGATGTCATTATGTATCTTTTATTTTTTGGAGCTGTGAAACCCATTTTCCTTGAGTTTATAAATTTATGTAGCTTTTGGAATTAGTGACTATATGCATGATTATTGTTAACAAACTTTCCCTAACTTCAGCTTCCATATTTCCTTTCATCTTGTACAGGTCACATAGTATTGATCTCTGTCGCCATTTTAGTTATATTGTTCTCTGTTCAGCGTTTTGGCACAGACAAAGTTGGCTATTCTTTTGCACCCATCATTCTGCTATGGTTCCTCTGCATAGGTGGTACTGGGTTCTACAATTTAATTAAATACGACGTTGGTGTTCTGAGAGCCTTCTATCCAAAATACATTATAGATTACTTTAAAAGAAATGGAAAAAATGGATGGATCTCCCTCGGAGGAATTCTTCTATGCTTTACAGGTGATTTTACAATGCATAAAAGGATATAAAAAATCTATTCATTGAAAGGCAAAATCTCATTTTTTGTAATAAAACAGGTACAGAAGCCATGTATGCTGATCTGGGTCATTTCAATGTAAGAGCAGTTCAGGTTGGTACATGTCTTACCTTGAGATTTCAGAAATGAATATGTCAGTAACAACCTGGGACACAGAAAATAAACCTTTTTTTTACACGAAGAAAATAAAGATTTTCATATCTTAATGGAAATTGACTATGTTATGTGCAGATTAGCTTCAGTTTCGCTCTATTCCCAGCAGTATCACTAGCTTATATTGGGCAAGCTGCATTCCTACGTAAACACCCAGAACACGTTTTTGATACATTCTACAGATCAATTCCAGGTAAACTATTCAGGATAATGGTTGCTTCTTAATCTGGACATTATTGAATCAAAGCAATAACTTGATTGCAGGACCAATGTTCTGGCCGACCTTCATAATTGCAGTTGCTGCTGCGATCATTGCTAGCCAAGCTATGATATCTGGTGCATTTTCAATCATTCAACAGTCACAAACATTGAGCTGCTTTCCCAGGGTCAAAGTACTCCACACGTCAAAAATGTATGAGGGCCAGGTTTACATTCCAGAAGTGAATTTTGTTCTTGGGTTGCTTTGTGTGATCATAACGCTTGCATTCCAGACAACAACTGCCATTGGCCATGCATACGGTAAGGCAACCCTGACGGTCTGACCTAGTTTGCACAATAACAAAGCTAAAGCGCCTTTGGACAAAACGCACACGACATGTGTTTATCAGGAAGAAGTGATGACACTTGTAGACGTGTAATTTTTAGATGTGAACTGAGAATGTTTGGTCTAAATTTATTAGTTACATTCACATAATTAGTAATTCATTATTCAGCATATTTTCATGGGAATCATAGCCGTAGTTTTCCAGTAGGAACTGCCAATGCATTTTTCATGGTGCTACTACTTGTTAATCATTATAGACAACCTGCTATCTGCTGCTAATGCAAAGTATACTTTCCTGGTATAAGAGTTGGGATCAAATATGACTTAGAGTTCATATTGTGCAGGAATTTGTGTTACAACTGTGATGCTTATTACTACTGTTCTGATGGTGATTGTGATGCTTCTTATATGGAGAGTGAGCATTTGGCTGATTATACCATTCTGCCTAGTATATGGTTTCATAGAGCTTATCTACCTTTCCGCAGTTCTATATAAATTTACAGATGGAGGATATCTGCCAATAGCTATTTCAACAGTTTTGGTGACCATGATGGTTGTGTGGCACTATGTCCATGTAAAGAAATATTGCTATGAGCTCGATCATATAGTTACAAATGAAGATATGAAGCAACTGATTCAGGCATATGATGTGAAAAAATCTCTGGAGTAGGATTCCTCTACACAGAACTCGTACAAGGAATCTCGCCAATATTTCCCCACCTCATTGAGAAAATCCCCTTTGTTCATTCAGTTCTAATGTTTGTTTCTATCAAACACCTTCCAGTCCCTCACGTGGAAGTCTCAGAGCGCTTCCTCTTCAGAAATGTTGAGTCAAAAACTTCCAGGATGTTCCGGTGCGTGGCCCGCTATGGATATAGTGATAAACTAGAAGGGGCCAAGGAATTTGCTGCTTCCCTCATCGAAGGTCTCCAATTGTATATTGAAGAGGGGCACTTGATCACAAACATGCAAATTCAAGAAACAGAGGGTCTAGCAACCTCAATTGCAGAGAGTTACACTAGGCCAGGCAAAGCGGGTAGCTCGACAGTGTACATTGAAGAAGCACTTGTACCTAGTGAAACTACAGACCTTACCCAACCTCACCGAAGCAGCTATTCAGCACACTCGTCTGGAAGGATCAGTGAAGATCAAGCCCACACAATTGCTGAAGAGAAACAATTCATTCAAAGGGAGCTGGAGAAAGGAGTGGTTTATATTCTTGGAGAGACTGAAATAAAGGCAGGGCCCAACTCTTCCTTCATCAAGAAGATTGTTGTCAATTACATGTACTCATTCCTGAGGAAGAACTTCAGGCAGGGAGAGAAGGCTTTCGCAATCCCAAGGCAGCAGGTGCTCAAAGTGGGAATGGTATACGAAATCTAAGCAAGGACTCTGAAGATACCACTGAGGTGGTATGTAAAGGCCCTGTCGGGTATTGTTCTGTCTTCTCTGCACATGCCATGTACAATGCTCCTAATAAGTGTTAAATAAGACCTACCAGTGTGGATTAAAAAATGTGCTTTAAAAGAGCGATTTACTTGTATATTTCTATAAAGACTCAAATTGCCGACTAAATCACTCTGACGAATTCATGATTATCTGTTAACACATTTTCTTTGCCTCAGCATCAACCATCATCATAGTTTAATTATTTGAAAATTAAAAATTACCACCGCAAGCAGGCCGGAAAGCAGGCTGGAAACAGTGAAACTGAAGCGCTGCCAGTGCATGTTCTACCGAAGCAATTTGATCAAGCATCGCGGCAGGACAACATACCGTACAATGAGCATTGGCAGGCGCATGCACGGCAGCGAACTTGGGCAGAAGGTCCCCATCTTCCCTCCTAGACATTTCGTCAAACGGTTTCCGGGTCTGGCGAACCACTGAACGAGCGGCCAAAAACGAATGGCCTGTGTTACCCGGAGGAGGGTTAAACAGGAACGAGATGCGTAAATCTGCATAGGAGACTAAGGGACGTACCGATTGTGAGAAGTGATTGAATCCTCGATTACTGCAAGAACTGAAGGGTGCTTGCTCCGTTATCTTAGCGACGACCTGCGACGTGGAGGATTTGATACCAACTTCCAACCAGAGTCGTACCCATGCTGTTGATATCAAGAGAGGCCGGCAGAAAGAAACATCGGATTCTAGTAATGATGAGTCCAGAACTCACGTTTGGAGAGCACCTTGAGGTGGACATGTAATACAAAATTTCTCAAATGGATTTCACTTTCTTGTTTGGGGAAGGATTCTTAGGAGTTAATAAAATACTAGTAAATTGTACACGATTCTCCCACTGTGACTGAAAAGTTACATGGTTGCAAGTCACAGTGTCAAGATACATTGATGTGGCAATATGATGTACCTACAGTACACTATAGTATACTTTTGGATCACCACATGAGAAACAAGCAATTTTCTTTGGCCAGACCAGTGCCTAAAGGTAAACAATAGACGAATTCTAAACAAAAGGTAAACAATAGACATTTCTGATCAAAATAGCCCAAATAACAAACATTATCTTTTGTGGCCAAAAAAATAAATTAAGTTGAAGGTCAAGGTGAGAACATAGAATTTTATACAAGGGTGCAAATGTATATGATTTTGTTCTGACAATTTCTGATTAAAATAGCCCAAATCACAAATTTTATATTTTGTCGCTAAAAGAACAAATTAAGTCAGAGGTCAAGGTGAGTACCAAAAACTAAAGTTTCACTGGTCGGCTCTTGGTACCTCCCAGTATATTTCCAAAGAAAGATTTATTTTATGACTACTAAGATTCACAATATTAGCCTTTATTTTATGTGACTACTAAGATTCACAATATTAGCCTACCCCAACTTGCTTGGGATAAAAGGCTTTGTTGTTGTTGTTGTAAGATATACAATATGTCGGTACATGATGCCAGTAGAATCTGTTCCACGAACTAACTTCAATTTAGTTTATTTAAATCACCAGGCTCTGCAAAACACTGCACCTGTACATAGTAGTGAGGTTTGTGCCTCTATGGTTAGCTGCAGAGATTAAAAAAATACTTTGTATAAAGAATTCTCATTGAGAAATGCCATAATTGCATGAATAAATCCATTTCTTTTTTCCTTCACAAATGATTTCACCAAGTCAACTAATTGCATGCTCTTGAAGCAGACACACTCAGTTCTTGAATTTCCACATATTCATCTAGATCAGAATTAGAGTTCTACGTAAACAATTTTTGGGTTTCCGAAAAAAGCAGGACCACTGCATTTCTGTGCAATAAGAAGCAGAAAACCTATTACAGTACACGGCAACAGACTGAAAACCACACAAGAATCTACATAAATTTGCACACATATAAGAACGCCTTATTGGCGATCAATTAATAAATTAACATAAGCATTAGAAAATAGTAGAGATGGGATTTTCCCCATTTTTCTCAGGCCAATTGGAAACAGACAAAGCACTTCAACTGTGCCAAACTTATTGGAGTACACGGCAACAGACTGAAAACCACACAAGAATCTACACAAATTTGCACACATATAAGAACGCCTTATTGGCGATCAATTAACAAGTTAACATAAGCATTACAAAATAGTGGAGATGGGATTTTTCCCATTTTTCTCAGGCCAATTGGAAACAGACAAGGCACTTCAACTGTGCCAAACTTGTTTTTAGCTACCTGTTGCCATGCATTACTCTTGGTTGATAGCAAGAGAGCACAGAAAGGGAACTGAGGGACGGAAGCTATAGTTGTTAGCCTTCCCACCTCTGCACAACACATCACGTTTTGTATACTCTAGGCACCTAATACAAGAATTAACATTTCATGGAGTTGTGTAGAGCTATTTCAGATATGATTCCATCTCCACTTAACTTACTTTTTGGGAAGAGCAAATTTGCAAGACACAATTGATGATATTGATAGCAGACATGGGCAGCAACATGCATTATTCACGGTGAGCAGCAAATGAACTGAAGCATAAAAATTGGAAACCTATATTTGATCCCAAGATAAAGCAACATGCATTATTGCAAAATTGGTTTTCTGATCGCCTTAACTAAAAATTCTACTGTTAACCTTCAGTCCAATGATTCGCTACTGCATCAAACCTCCATATGAAGCCATGAGAAGAGAAACAAAAGCTGTCATAGTTTTCTGGATGCCATGCATAAAATGCACATGAAAGCTATATTGAGGACGCAAAGAAGTGAGGCTCACCCAAGGCTTTTGAGGTATGGAGGGGGGAGGGGTGTTAATAATGATGAGGCGAGTGCCTGCATTTATGGAGATGATGTAATGGCACTAAGGAATTCCATTAAGCAGCAGCAAAGCAAGATATGCACACTTACATTATCTAACAAGTCTTACAACCTTGGAGAAAACAGTTTGGGATCCATAAGAACAAATGTTTTATAGCTAAGGATTCACATAATGTTGCCAGTATGTGTTTGTCACATTAGCAGGTACCAGTCCGCAAACCTTATCAGCTCGGGAATTTTGAATTAGATTAGGTGCCAATTACTTTCATTGAATTTTGAAGGTAGCGCAATAGAATCTCAACTGAATGTTATTAACTCCATTGTTACTTCCAGTGAAACATTGCATTTTGATTCAACAAGAACAGTCACTAAGCTTTTTAAACAATGCATTTCATTGGATCATACTTAGTGCCAATAATCTTACAATTTATACCCACTGCAGAGACATGCCAGCCTCAGCTACGAACAATACACTGGCCCCTCAGGTGATCTAAGAACAGAAATACAGAATGAATCCTAATCTACTACCCCCCCCCCCCCCAAAAAAAAAAAGCATGCCTTTGGAAAATGTGGGGAAAGTGGCACCTCTTTGAGAATAACTTTTATCCAAAAAGCAGATCAACCTTCAGGGAATCTCTATAAGCATTCAAGCTAACTGCAGTAGGGTAGTACCAGACAAAATATCCAAAAGGTCAAGCGACTGACCATAGATAAAACTGCCCTGGCTTCATCCATCACGGGTCCTTCAGCCATTCCCGAAAACATGCTTGCATTTTATCTCGACTTGCCACGTTGCCAACATTAACAGTGGGGATTACCTTTTGCGGCCTCAAAAACTATCCAAACAAATAATGACATATAGTTAGAATGCAGTAAAGGCTTCATCAATGTAACAAAGTATTTGGGGACTTACCGTCACAAAATCTCTAAGTTCAGTGAAACTTGAATGTTCACTGTAAGGGACACCTACAATGAGAAGAACCAAATTGGATGATTCTTATGCGAGTATGAAATTCCCGATTTTTATCATGCGCATGTGATGTACTCCTTCTATAACATTGGCTTAAACTCTAATCCCTAATGTTTTGAAGGAGACTAAGATTTAAGATGAATGGCATAGAAGGGATAAGAGTTTTTGTGGTGCTGAGAGATTAGAGTTTAAGCCAATTGTACAGAAGGGATTTTCCAAATAGAATCATCATTTTGCATTTAGACTCTGAATTTGAAATCACAGGCTCTCCAAATGCGTTCGGCTGAAAATAATCCGAGAAATTTGTATTGTAGGTTACAAGGATGCTTGGCTTTTTGGATGCAATTTTGACAGCCTTTACTAGGCATTAAAGATTAAAACATCAGACAACAAAATCAGTATGCAATTAAACAAAGGAAAATCTGCATACCTCCTTTGAAATCAGAGCTAACAGTTGATTGGCAGAAAATTTAGTCCTTACCGAGCGTGGTAAACTTAGTAGCTTTTATGCTTATTCGTGTCTTAGCAAACAATGAAAGAGAAAGATAAAAATAAGCATAAGTTGACAAATCCTACCGTAGATTGTGACCCTGCCATTAGATTTTGGTTTTATTAGGTCAAGATCCTTTCCTGTTGCTTCAGAGAAATTCCATCCTAACAAAACAGTAAATTTTTAAGGATTATATGATTCGTATTTGCAAAATTAATTTTGTGCAAAGACATCTCCATTCGCATTAACCTGTAGGCCGAAAAGCCAACACAGCTAGAAAGCTTTGGTTAAGAGACTCCAAGTACTTCTTCAAGTTCTGAAAAACGCGAGTTTTCAGTTAGAGATGTCAGAAGCTAATTCGCAGAATTTAACTGAGATCAGTCCCGGAACCTCGTGATTTACAGATCCAAGAGGCAGAACATGAAGTGGTGAACTTTGGCTGCCTGAACATATCCTTTTGGACAAGTCCGACCAACCAAAAGAGTGAAGAATTCGTCTTCTTGATGCATCAGTGTATATAGGAACCTTTCATGAGTAAATTTAAAATAAGTCACCTGAGAACTAGAAGGTGCATGTGTTCCAAAATTAACTGTGATGTCTCATCTGTAAAATTTACCTCTAAAGCTCGAGAAATTGCTAGATACACATTCTCTTTTCCAATGCTGTATGCCCCAACAACAATCAAGGTTTTTGGTTGCTTCTGTATATATCTTTGAGCTGTCCTCACAACAAAATCAATAACATCTTCCTGGGGCGGGAACCTAGAAAGTACCGGGCTCAGAAAAGTAATCTTTAAAGAGTAAATGCCTAAACTTCAAGACTGCAGACGCACTTGTATTTGGGATTGCAATACGTCGTGTCCAGGTAAAGCAAGTTCACGCGACCTCTCTGGAGCAGTGGATGCAATTGCATGGATTTTGACGCTCTAAAATCGCCAGTATGGAGATAGGCCCTTCCATCACTGAGCCGGAAGTGGATTAGCGCTGCACCAGGGCAATGATTGGCCTCCAACAAGGTAACAGTCACTCCCTCTATGATGTACTCGGTATCAAGCTCCAAGGGGCAAACATAACTGCAAATACCAAACCAAAATAATCATGCTAGTGCTAGAAGAGTATACAGGTCACCACCGAACTACAGAAACAGAACCCTTACTCGGAGTTAACTGACAAGCACATCTTCACCAATCGGGCAGTTAGCACCGAACAATAGATGGGACCATGGCACCATTTCTTGGTTAGTCCCCCGTAATGATCATGGTGGAAATGGCTGAGGAAATAGGCAGAGCACCCCTCAACTTCTCCATACCGAAATGCATCCACCGTGAATGGCGTGCCTAGGTTGATTCAATTTGCAGGCGCATGAGAGATCGACTCAGAAAAATTGAGAGGGACATGGATTGTATCACACAACTGGTGCACAAATTCGTATTAAAATAAAGTAATCTCCATCACTACCAGAAACACACATCTAATCATGAAAAGGCAAAGCATTTTTTACCGGGCATCTTCTTGTAAAATGGGCAGGAGAGCGGCTTCCTGACCTCCCCTGACTCCAGGCCTCCTCGACCGCGCTTCCTTCCCGACCAAGAACCGGAATGGGAAGGGTTTGCGGACAAATCTGCAGCCGCGCCGGCTCCATCCACCCGCCGCCTATCGATCCCCCACGCCTGGAAGAGGCTCCTCTGCACGAGTGGGGAATCCCCAGACCCGACCCCCTCCCGCGGCGGCTTCTTGATCCCCCACGCCTGGAAGAGGCTCTTCTGTATGAGTGAGCCTCCTCCCTTCTCCTTCGTCCCCGATGCGGCCTCCGGCGGCGAGGAAGGAGGGGCGCACAGGGAGGACCAGTCGGTCCCGCTGCGGTAGAAGTCGGCTGCGAAGCTGCTGTCCCCGCCGCCGCTGGGAGAGGAGGGTAAGGCGGGGAAACCGTTTTCGTCGAGACAAGCTGGAGAGGGGAGGGGCGCGTGGGCATCGCCGTCGGCGGCGGCCATTGAAGGTTGGTTTGAAATGGCGGCGGGAAGGCGGAGGAGAGGAACGGCACGGAGGCATCATCGGGCGATGGAAGAGTACAGGAGAAGATTAGCAGACGTGGTCGAAGTGTGATGTCAGGTCGGTCGTCAGCCGTCCGATCAGTTTCACGCTTTGACCTTCAATCCAACGACAAATATTGCCTATTTGACCGGCGCTGACTCAAGAGTTTTGAATTGATAATAAAACTGATCCATACAAAACCGTGAAGGAGGAAATTTGTGCACAAACTCATGTATGAGTCAGTTCATCATTTAGTTCATGAACTTGTGCCTCCGAGATGCTGTCCTATCGGTTATATTCATGCTGTTTATTCTTTGAGCTGTCTCAAGTATAATGTTGATAAAACAAGGTTCATAGGACGGACGGTTTCTAAGTATACCATGACAAATAAAAATGTTGATGAAACAAACTCTCTCGATGAAAAGTTTTATGTCACGGTTTCATAGACTAACATATCATTTAATTATTGTAATTAAATGACCAATAGTAGTTGATAAGATATGTATAGATGAAACAAATTAGTCTCGGTGAAATTTCATTCTAGTTTCATAGTTTAGCTAACAGTATATACAAGGTTTCATGGGAATGAAACTACATTCTCTCTCTCTTTCTCTTCATAAATTTCATGGCACATCACAATTTTTCCTTGTGTGGCATGTTATTTAGACCATTCTCAATGGGCCTTTTATTTGCAATTAATTACATGTCACATCAACAAATACGATGACATGACTAGATATTTATTATGAAAGAGGATAGATATCTTTCATCCCCATGAAAGGATATGGGTGCCCTTTCCAACATAATGAAAGCCAAATGAAATAGTATTGAGAGTCTTTCCTTTCATCCTCAACACCCTCAACCAATAACGAAACACTACTTAGTAATATTTTAATGTTATACCAAACCTATGAAATTGTGTCGATGAAAGGGAGCATTGAGAGATGCAATTTTATTTTAGGGCATATACAACCCACAGACAAGGGTTTCATCTCTTAGCGTATTGAATCGACGTACAAACAACTTAAAAGACAAGTCGTACAACCCATAAGTTGTTCATTGTCTATAAGTTGTTTAATGCTTTACATGTAACCCAGATCAGCTATGAACAACATTTTGTATACTGCCATGTTGCTATTTCATAGAAAATTATTCAAATATAAACAAGATGACATGTTGGACTAATAGAAATACTGATTATATGTTTTAAATGGGCAAAAATAACTACGAGGTTTAACTCTACCGGTAGAAAAAACAAAGTCACATTCCATCCACGAATCCAGTCATCACAAACCCGTAACTCCTATTCACACACGCACACGCATTTGCTGTCATCCACTCATCCTCCATGGTCGAGCTCGAGCGGACACTAGGGATGCCATTGGTTGCTCGCATATGGGGAACCAGGCCCGTCGGATGCAGGTTGGTCGTGTTTGGTTACATGGAGGGTCCTTCGGGCCCGGCCCGACGGATGCAAGAGGCACCCCGGAGCCTCTATGCGGATATTTTCTTCGTTTCTTCGGAGCCGGGCTCGGGCGGTGCAAGAGCGGGCGCACTCGCGTGCAAGCGGATGCAAGATGGGTGCAGGCGGGAAGGGATAGCGTTACCGCCGGCTATTGGCGCCATCTCGCTGCCGAGGTGCGGTTGCGAGCTACTCGGGGCGGGCGCGCGGGCCGAGAGGCTAGACCGCCGGAGCGAGCTGCTCCGGCGGCGCGCGGGCTGAGCGGCAAGGCGAGTGCTGCTCCGGCGGCATCGGGGCGGGCGCGCGGGCCGAGAGGTTAGAGCTAGCTGCTCCGGTGGCGCGCGGGCCGAGCGACGGGGCGAGCGCTACTCCGGCAGAATCGGGGCGGACGCGCGGGCCCGCAGGCGAGAGCTGCTCGGCGGGCGCGCGGGCCGAGAGGTGGTGGTGACGGTGAGGTGCTCCGGCGGCGTGGGTTGAGCTCGCGTGGTGATGATGATGAAGGAGGCGGCGTGCTAGGAAGAACGGCGTGCGAGCTCCATGGCTGGTCGGCGGTGGAGATAAGGTTGCACTATTTTACAAAACAGTCCTTGAAGAATAGTGTATTGTTTCAATATTTTGTGTGTCTTTGCTCTTTAACGAGAAAACCCCTCCGATTTAGTGATTTAAAAATACTTATAGTTTTAGTACTTATATTTTTATTTTGGATCATCTTTTGTGTATGATATACTAGTATGTTACTTGCTAGTTGGTAACCTCACCATTCCATGTATGAGTAGAACACATCACCCTATATGCAGCCAATCAATCACAATACCATTACATCTCATATTTGAATGTTTGCATGCAACCGAGAAACCAATCACTATCTCTAGCGAGCCTGGATGACTGAAACGTCAACCAAACATGACCCTATTGCACCAGCTTAGCCTGGTGATGGGAGCCTGGCTCCCTAATGCGAGCCAGGCTAGGGGAGAAGACAACCAATAACACCCTAGAGCAGCTTGAGCATGAGCATACGTCGCGTAGGGAGCGGTATGACCAAATCGAGAGCAACGAAGAGGAGGACTCGAGCCTGCGTGGCTGGAATCGACCGGCGGCTGGTGGAGTACACTATAACAAAACAATCCTCTAGCCACGGTGGAAAAGGCTCTATTGCCGTGGATATCCCTACCGTGGCTACTAGCCCGAGACTACCGACCGATGGCTATAGAGACGCAAATAATATCAACCGTGGCTACAACCCGACTTGAGAAACAAAAAAAGTGGGCCTAACAATGTCGGCCGCCCCGTGTCCGGCCGCCCCAAGCTACCCCAATCCGCCGCCGCCATGCGCGCTACTGCCATCCCACCGACGTCCGGAGGCCCGGCCCCACGCGCCACCACCGCCGCGTGGAAGGAGTCCGGATCCGGCCGGCCCCTACGCGCCGCCGCTGCCGTCCGGAGAAGGGGGCCCGGTAGATGTGCGCCGCCGCCGCTGTCCGGAGAAGGGAGGGCCGGTAGATCCGGCCCCGTGCACCGGCACCGCCACGTGGAAGGGGTGGGGGTGGGCCGGATCCGGACACCCCGACCCGGTGTCGCTGCCGCGCACGCCGGAGGGAGGGGGTCGCCATTGCGCGAGCCGGAGAAAAGGTGGACAAAGGGTGCTGCCGCCGCGTGCGCCGGAGGAAGGCAAGAGGGAGGGTGTCGCCACCGCGTGCGCCGGAGGAAGGCCCGAGGGAGGGTGCCGCTGCCGCATGCGCTGGAGGAAGGCCGGAGGGAGGGTGTCGCCGCCGCGCACGCCGGAGGGAGGGGCCGCCGCCGTGCCCGCCGGAGTGGTCCACGGACGCCGCCGGGGAGCCATCGCGGTTGGGAATTAGAGGACGGAGGGAGGCGGCTCGCAGAGGCGAATGAGGGAGTGGGCTAGGGTTTCTCTAATTTTTATACAAGATGGGCTGCGGTGGGCTGCGAAAATGAATCAAAGAAAGGTGAACTGTGGCTATAGATGGAGCCTCATGTGTAGCCACGGCCCACTTTATCAACCGTGGCTACGGATGAGGCTCCATCCGTAGCCACGGGTCATTTCTTTACCGTGTCTATTGAATTTTGACTGTCGTGTCTATTGTAAGTGGTATGGCCTCCGTCGATGGAATCGACCGGCGGAGTAAAGGAGCACGACCCACGGAGGAGCGAGAGCGACGCGTGGATGCGAAGGCACCGAGCAAGTCCAGGCATGGTCCGGTGAGCAGGGGGTCGCTCGTTCCTCACCTCGTCCCGCCTCGACTATCACATTGTCGACCGCGTCGAGTACTCGAGTCCTTCTCCTCTATCCCGCAGCGACGCGGATGAGGATGTCGCCGCGCCAAGATGAAGCTCCCCGGCGGGGAGGCATTCTTCTCCTCCTTGGCGCAGAGCTTCTCGTCCGAGTCACCGTTCCTTGCAGCGGCACCCGGCTGGAGCCGAAGCTGGGCAGGGAGCAACTTTGCGGGTGTGGCAGGGCGATGGCAGCAAGCTTCGCAGTGGATTCTCACCATCTCTCCTTCTTCCCCTGTCCAATTCGTCCATCGTCGCATTGGATCTCCCGAGGCAAGTCTCCAACACCGCACGGGATCGAGCTCCGGCGGGTCGAGGCGAGCAGCACCCGGCCGGGTTGATTTCAGCTGTGCGCGCCCCCGCGTGGGATCCGAGCGCGTCGTCGCCCCTCGAGGACGATGCCGTACAACGCTGCGGTTTGCGTCTTCTCTGCCTCGGAGCACGGGAGAGGTCCATTGCTTCGCGAGGCAACGGGAGCCCCGTCTCTAGGTTACGTGGGGGTGTTTCTGCTAAAGTGCAATCATACGGACGGCTGAAGGGACAACGTTGTACGTGACCTTAGAGAACAAGACCACAACGATGATGTGTCACTTTTGGAAACCGTGAAATGAAATAGTCCATTGAGAATGGCCTTCTCAATACAAAGTTTCACTGCATGATCTCCAATAGTGCCATGTCATCCTTTAATTTTGAAATAGCTAAATGAAACTAGGTAAGGTATCTCAATGCTAAGTTTCATTTCATGATTTCATATGCTTGTGTACTACTTAAATGTTTCTTCCAAATGACCAATGAAAATTGTCTAATGTGTAGAGTTGAAACTAAAACTTGCATGGAGTTTCATTTTGATTTCAAAATTTTGGTTAATGCGTACACCAAGTTTCATCCGTATGAAACTCAATTCTTCTCTTTTCTAATAAATTTAATGTCATGTCAACAATTTTGCCCATGTGGCATGTTACTTACAGAAAATGAAACTTGCATTGAGAATGACCTAATGAATTTGAAACTTCTATGAAACTTGGATTAAGACTAGCCTTAAGGTTCATCTCTTTTTTTGCAAGATCGTGTGAAAAGGGACGCAAGAAGAGTTGGATGAGGAAAGAGGTTTGTTTTTTTTCTAGCTAGATGCTCAAGTTAGTAACTATATCAGCTTTTATATTTCAACAAGTTTGTTTTCGTTTGCTACACAACAGGTAGGAAAGCACAGCAACACGCACTACGGACTACGGTGCATGACATGCTGCACGGCACGACACAAACTTTTACTAACATAAACTAGAGATACCAATATATAGATGCATGATGGCAGCGATCAAACGTTTTATTTATTCCTCGATCTGGAGACGGGGGAGTGTAGCGGTGATAGAACAGCGATCATCAGGCGGCGGGAGGGCAGGTGAAGTCGGCGGGGACGTCCTGGCGGCAGTGGATGAGCAGGAGGCGCACGGCGAGCGGCGCCAGGTTGAGGTTGACGAGGCCGAGGACGTTGGCCCTGATGGCCGTGCAGAGGCACACGCCCACGTTGAGGCCGAGGATCCCCTGGATCACCGGGCAGCACTGCCCGTCGTCGGCGCCGGTCCCCGGGATGATCGTGCCCGGGCCCAAGACTGCCCCGAGCAGACCGTCCAGCACGTTGGAGCACACGGCCAGCGACACCGGGTCACAGGTGCTGCCGTTCCCGGCAGCCGGCGGTGGCGCCGGCGTGGCGGGGACGGCAGGCGGTGGCGATTGGCCCGCCGCGAAGGTGACGACGGCTAGCAGGGCGCCGAGGAGCAGGAGTGCGCGCTTCGGTGGCGCCATTGTTGTGATAACTATAGTAGCTCGATGGTGGATGCTTTGACGATCGAGATGGTTTGTTCCATGGGGATGGGGAGGTATTTATTATATAGCCCGATCGTTCTAGCTGGTGTGTAAACGAGATGCATGTGACGCGTACGTATGCATGCGTATATTGGTCTAATTAACCGATTGAGAGACGTCCACCTTATTGTTCTGCATGCATGGGCGATCAGGTTTTCAATTGTTGCTGATGGTCAGGGATGACAAGCACTGATATCCGGGAACGCTCAAATTTCACACGCGCGCCGCGAGTATCCGGGATCACATTTTGTACTGTACCAAATGGTCAAGCCAATGCAAAATTCAATACATTAGCATGTACAGGGATGCATGACGAAGCCGGCGGGCACTCAATTTGATCGATCCGTCAGGGTTTCATGGATTAGTTTTCGATATCTCTGGTGGCTGGAATTAATCCGGCCCGTCCAGAAGCATAGATGCGCACCCACTTCCATGCCTAAAACCTGACCGCTCGCCCATCGTGTTTGTGCCATACATACCATCTCTCTAGCAGTTTTGCACAGATATCCGAGAAGGTGACGTTGGCCCGTTAGTTTGTTTATCGTTTTATTATCTGTGTTGACTTTACATCTATCTTCTCAAAAAATTTGCACATGTCTACCATTTTCTGAATCTAGAGAGAAAAGATAAACAAACCTCAGTGTGTGGCAAGAAATGAATGCTCAGGGGCGAACCTCTCCCACCTGAATGCCCGGCCCAATTTTTCACGAAAGGATGATGCAGCATTGCATATGTGCACGGCCCCGCTGTATGTAAAGCAATTAATCTTAATTCTTGACTCTTAAACGTAAAATTTGCAAATGAAGTAAAAGACAAGGCTTTCATCTAGTGTTTCCTAAAAATTCTTCAAGTTATTTGTGTTACTAACAAATAACATGGACAATCTTCAAAGGATGAGTTTTCTTTATTACAAATTTGCAGTTGACGTTCTCGTACTACATTGTAATAACCAGCAAAACCGACAAAGTAGATCCGCGTTGTGCAAGGTCATCAACCAAACCTTCTTGCCAATACAAAGATACACAACTTTCCTAATGTATTGTAGAAAAAGTAATAGGAGTTCTTATACTACGTTGCTTGTTTGAATTAATGCCCAGGTGAGAGGTCAAGACATTCACAGTGCGGTGCAATTTGCTGGGAGTGGCCACCCGGATTCTGACCCGAGGTGCTGCTCTAGCTGACTAGCTGTTGAACAAATATCCGAGAAAGTGATCAAGGCCGTTGGCCTGTTAGTTGTTTATCGTTTTATCTACCTACGTGTTGACTTTTTACATATATCTTCTCATAAAATTTGCACATGTCTACCAATCCAATGGCTAGTATCATCAGATCCATAATGGATTATATTTTCGTATTCTACTTACACAATAACAATAAAGCACTATAGCCATAGTTGGGAGACCTCTATAGCCGCGGGTCAATCCAACCGTGTCTATGTTTGCGAGACTATAAATAATCATTTGTAGCCTCGCAAACAAGGCCAACCGTGGTTACTGACTATAGTGTGTCATTATAGCCACGGTTGACAATGTCAACCGTGTCTATAATGCTACAACTATAGTCACGGTCAAAGTCTTCAACCGCCGCTATAGTGAAAATAAAAAAAAAATCTTGGACGGGTCGAACGGGCCTGCGTGACCCGGCAGCCCACCCATTCCAGCCTCATCTGCGCCACCCGCTAAGGAGCCTCCACGCGCTGCCGGGACAGGAGAGGGGAGACAGCGAATCCGACGCCCATTGCCGCCACCCGGCTGCCGGAGAGGGGGCGGCCTCGGATCCGGATGCCTCGCCGCCGCCCATGGCCCGCCAAAGAGGGGTCGGCCTAGGATCAACTGCCTCGCCGTCGCCCATGGCCCGCCAAAGAGGGGTGGCCCCGGATCCAACCGCCCCGCCATAGCCCATGGCCCGTCGCGAGAGGGGCGGCTCCGGATCCGATCGGCCTTGTCGCCGCCCGTGGTCGCCGGAGAGCCGACCGTTGGGAGGGCGTTGGTCATCGGAGAGGGACGAGGAGGTACCCCACCGGAGAGCAAAGATTGATGCCCCTCCTCCCGGCCCCATGCGCCGTGGCTCCGGCCTCGCCGGCGCTAGATTCGGCCGGACGGTGGAGAGCAGCGGTAGTTGGTGGAGCATCGTGCAGGGAGGCCGACGGAGGAGGGCACGCGGGCCGAGGAGCAGGAGCGTTCGGGGAGGCCGGCCGGTGGCGGAGGAGTTAGGCGCGCGGCCGGTTGGTGGAGAGAGAGAGAGAGAGAGAGAGAGAGAGAGAGAGAGAGAGTTAGTGAGGAGGCGGCAGTCGGAGAGAGGAAGTGAGGAGGAGAGTCGGGGTTAGGGTTTGGTTGATCTATATAGGTGAGTGAGCCTCGTGGCGCGCTTCGCCCACTATAGCCTTAATGGTCACGGTTGAAGAAGTGAACCGTTGGCTATAGACGGGGTTTCTTCTCCTACTGTAGCCACGACTCATTTTGCTTGCCGTGGCTACTCGGGTTTTGGGAGGCGTGGCTATAGTACCGTTTTCTTATAGTGTTATTTCGTGGCAGATTTTCGTCTCTCTATAAAATTGATTAAATCTTAGATATTTTGACTTAGATCAAACTATAGAAATGGATCAAGGGGAGTTAGTATACTACCGGAAAACATATGTATGCCAAAGGTACTCGAGTAAAGGCCCAAGAACACTTCGTAAAAAGGTTTTGCCGAGTGTAGCACTAACTCTCTCTTCTACAATCACACATCTCTTTCCTGTGAGATGTTTCAATTTGTTAACATTTTTATGACAAAATGTGTGAAATCTTCTCAACTTTTTTATCATAACCTCCACGTGTGATACCATCACATCATGACAAATCTCATGATTTTTATACTAACATATTTGCAGAGTGTAAAAAAGTACTCGTCAAACCCTCACATATTTGTCGAGTGCCATTAAAAATACTTGGCAAAGACTTATCTTTGCTAAGTGCCAAAAATAATACACTCGACAAAGAAATCCTTGCCGGGTGTTTTTTATTTCACACTCGGTAAAGAAATTGTTTGTAAAGTGCCCAAACAAATACACACTAAGAGGTGGGTACTCGTCATACATCAAGTGTCCCGTAGTGTTATATTCATGTGCTTCGCATGCAATTCTCAAGCAACAAATGCCATGCTTGTTGGGAACATGAAAAGAGACTTGTACTCAAGTAAAAAGTAGAGGCACTTGATTTACATTGCAGCGTTATCCTTTTCTCTTTAAAAAAGAAGTAAAGAGTAATGCAACAATGTGTTCAAAACCTGTCTTCCTGTGCATATGCTTTAGTAAATCATGTTTCAATAATTAATTTTCGCAACGATGCGTGATAAAAATCCCTGCTTTAGTAAAGCCTATTTCATTAGTTTTGTCTTCTTGGAGGAGTGTGCGAAATCAGAAAACACGTCACCATGCTGTGTCGGTGGGATGGAGAATATTAAGGACGTCAAATAAGACGTCAAGTGCTCAATTGGATTGGAAAATAAGCTAAGGAACTAGACAGGCGCATGCAGACAGACTTAGCGTTGTCACTGCAGAACTGAGATGCAACCTAAACCATTTTGTAGCGTACGTCAAGACCCCATCCTTCGAAACTTATACTTAAGATAGCCTAGAAAACTTGATCAACTGATGCCAGAACTACACAACAACATTCACTCACAGTTCACTTGATTGAAGCAAAGATTGATGAAACAATGCAGTGAAACAAACTCAATTCATTAGTTGCACACAAAGTATATTCATTGATCATTGGTAATCAGATACCAGATCTATTATGCAAACGTGATCAAGTACATAATCAAGAAACAAAGGTTATTCTGTAAGCATACAACACACACACACACGTACATTATTACACAGAATAGAAATATCAGGCATGAGACACCGATGTCATCATGCACTCCGACACTACTGTAGCCAACCAGAGCTTGGAACAGGCTCACACAGGATGGCCAGGCTGTACGGAAGTAAAGCACACACGCTGCAATGATATGTATCCAAAAGCTGGTTTAGTTTCCACTGGAATGGGAGCACCAAGCTCTTGGGGGCTTGGTGTCTGGTGAACCAGGGGCATAAACCTTATTTAGGGATACTAGGGATAAGCATCGTTGTACACCGTGCCCCAAAAAATCACTGAAAAACAACAAAAATTTTGGAAGACACACATATATAGGAAGGCGAAACTGGAGGGGCAGATGTACCGTGGATTGATCGAAACTGTGAAGTCTGAATGTAGTACAAGCGGACTGCATACGGTGGAAGTTTGGGTGGATGCGGAGAGTGAAATTAACAAAAGGCGTGCTTGAGCATGCATGTGGTGCAGGCTTGTTCATCACCGGAGGTAGCTCTTGATGATGACGCACTCGCGGATGGAGGCGGACGCCAAAGGAAGCACAGGTTCGTACCCGCCACGGTGCAGGGTTGAGCCATCTCCGCCACTATCCCGGTCCCATTGCAGCTTGGTCCACCATGCCCGCTCCCCGATCACCTCCACGACCTTCTTGACTGGTCGCTGACGGAGGCGTGGGAGGTTGCGCAGGCTCCAGCACCCGCGGACGTGGAGCTTCTCCCACGCAGGCGCGGTGAGGATGGCGTTGTTGTCGTTGTCATGAATATGCTTCAACAGTGGTAACTCTTGGAGCTGCATCCTCCGCAGGCACGGGAGCTTGTACGTAGTAGAAGATAGACCATAGTAATCGCAGAAAATTACCTTGAGGTTGTAGCAGTAGAAGATGTCGAGAGTCACAAGACTTGGCAGCGTATAGTCACTTGCCATGACGGCCTCCAGCCTGGGGCAGTGTGCTAGGTGAAGGTGCTTCAGAGCACCAAAGTTGGCAGTACCAGTTTGGAAATATCTAAGACATCTTAGATGGAAGACATACACATTCCTCAGAGCTACGGGAAATGACGAAGTCCAAAAGACTGTCTCCATCTTGTGGCACCTTCTCAGCATGCATTCCTCGAGCTCATTAAAAGTCACTCAGATCATCACTGAGACTCACTAGATACGTGATTATCATCCAACATGACAAATGATTTGGTTACATCTAGGAGATGCCTTAGACCGTGGGGATACCGCTCTACTGCTGAGATCTCCACATGACGCTCCAATTCTTGAAATGTAGGTACGTCGTCCATTGACACCATAGAAACTCCTATCAGATAGAGGCGGTTTACATCAGCGTAAACAGACGATTGGAGCTTCTTGTTTAGTACCGTGCCTTCTTCATCGTGCATCTTCCTACGTCTGACCATGCATGATGTAATTCGAACATGGAAAGACTCTAAAATCTTTCCACTCCGGACTAGGCTCACAGTATGGGAATTAAAGCTATAGAAAAGTCGAGAATCATTGATGCAGACCTGAGCAGCCTGTAGTGGCTTATTAGAATGATTATCATCATTTCCATATGATTGTTGATCCAAGTAAAATGCATCTGGGAGTCGTTGCAGCTCATGCCAAGGAAATCGCCTTAAGGAAGGGACACCCATAAGAAGGAGCCGCCTAAGCCGAGGCAGATTAGGAATATCAACTGGGAGCTCCTTGATAGCTGTAGCTGACATGTTAAGCTCCTCGAGAGCATCGAGCTCCTTAATGTCCACATACTCTAACTTTCTACATCCGTACAACGACAATTGCTTTAGGTGACGTGAACCAATCAAGGAGAAAAATCTCAAGGTTGGATGCCCTTCCAATTTTACCTCTGCCTCCATTATAGAGTCACATCCTTCAATATGTACATCTGTAAGGTCCAATGCCTTAGAAATCATCCTAGGCAGCAAGAGCAAATTTTTATTGTCAATAAGGTTGAGTGACTGCAGCTTCTTCATCTGCTCAAGCATATCCTCAGGGAAATATTTTATCTTTGTTCTAGTAAGCTCGAGAGTTCTTAGGCAAGACAAGGCAGAGATGGAATGTGGCAACTCCACAAGGCTGGAGCAGTTAACAAGGAGGAGCTCCTGTAGATTGGGCATTTTGTAGAAGAAATCAATATCAAAAGATTGTATGTTTGAGCAGGAAAAATCCAAGTAAAGCAATTTGATTAGTGCTTTGCAATTTTTTCCAGGGACAGTAGTTCCTTCATTGTTTGATAAGCTGAATGGATTTGAGAGGTTAGAACAACCCCTGAGAGAAAGCAATCGAAGGTTTTGGAGATAGAATATTGAAGAAGGAAGTGCTAGTGTTGGAGTGTATGAAAGATCAAGAATACGAATGCATGCTAATTTCACCAATAAAGGATCCAGGTTTGCAAAAAACCTTGATTGTCGTGAGCAATGCCTTATAATAAGTATGGTGGGGCCCTCGGCATTGTGGCTAAACAACCAATTTCTTCTCACATACCATCCTCTGTCACCCACATGTGAAATCCACTGCATGTGCTGCAACCCAGGATAACCATCATTATAGAATTCATCTATTGTGAGGTGCTCTGCTATGATGAGGTCACTATATGTTAAGAAGTGTGCAGCAGTCTTAGTAGCGTCCTCTGCCTTAACTGATGGACAGAAGGGCAGCTGCAACAAGGAATACTCGTGAAAAGCCTCCAATATGACATTTCCAATTTGATAAGTATCATTGTATTTGCGGTGGTAACTAGTATGTGTCATCACCTGCTCTATCCTTTCTTCGCTGCTTTGCTTGATGACAGGTAGGATGCCTTCAGCTGCCCATTGGCGGATCATCTCGTCTGAGGTGATATCAGCCTGTACCTCAGAGCTCTGATCTTTATGGCCACTATGGGTTGATGAACAATAGGGAACGAGCAACAAGATTGCATAGTGAAAACACCTGCATGCAACAATGTACCAATACTTCTCGTCTTTGTCGCCGATAACGTCCAAGATGTAGTTGGCCACTTGATGCAGTGAGTAGAGAGTAAGCATCAACAAATTGTCTCCGGTAATGGAGTCAATGGTACAACGATAATCTGGCTTGCTTTTAGCAAATACATCTTGGGACGTGGTGGATACAAGCCAGAAAGAATTATTCCACGTCGGAGGAGGAATGCATACCCTCTCTATGAAACTATCGAGTATGATTGGCCTGATAGGCTCATGGAGGTTCGAAACCACTAGTAGGTACCTCTTTCGCAACAACTTTTCAAATATTTTAGGAACTTGTACTGAATGTTGACAGCGAATGCTGCGAGAGTGGTCCATGGTAAATGCCATATGAATAGTACCACTTCTCTTCATCCTCTTTCTTAGCTTTGTTGTATGCTTGGCGATCAAGTTGACCAAGCACCTCTGCAACTTTGATGGTTAGCATGTCGGTAAAGCTAAGCGTCGCTGCTTGGTTCATGTCCACCTCTATCACAAGGTCCAAGGGACCCATGTGCCTTTTCTTTCGATCTTGAACAATGCTTGAAATAGCTCTTGTGAAACTTGCCATTGGTCCAACCCCAATGTTCCACTGCACGTAATCAAAACGATCAACTGCATTTTCCATGGCGTTGTATGCGCTATGGCTGAGGAATCCGTCCAACCTAGCAAGACAAATACAAGGCACTAGTTAGTGATGTTTATTGATCATATTTTACCATGGTCATGAGAGGACTGTTAATTCATATTATCACTTTCACAAGAAACTAGAAATAATAATAAAGATAAATTGGGAAGGTGATTGTAGAAAAATACAGAGCTCAATATATTGGTGTTTGGCCTTTTTGCATCCAGCTAACTCCATCTCTGGCAGAGAATAGAAAAGCCGGGTTGGCGGGGCAAGGACAAAAACAGGGGCCGGGAGTCCTTTATTTGGATATTGTAATGGGGTGACTCGTCATCATGAATAGATTTCCGGATGGCCGTCACAGCGAGCGGAAAATTCTGATTGTCGCCAGCTTCGAGTGGGTTGGTTGGAGCTTGCCGGTGGTGGCTGATGAAAACAGAAACACGGAAGGGACAACATTTCCATACCGAACGTACGTATAGTAGCAACCATTTATCTGCGCGTCGTGCGTGCAGCAGCTCTAGCCCTGCAGTGGCCATGCGAGGCATGCATAGTACATCTTCCAAGCAGGCTTCGAGGCCATGGTCGACGACGCGAGGATGCTGAGCAGGGGCCACGTAAATTTATGATCTCATCGCCTTAGAGTGTTTAAGCTACATGGAGCAGAACAGCTAACATGGGGAGAGGGAGAGAGCTTCAGTGGGGAGATCAATGGGTGGGGCCGTGCGGCCGGGTCGTACTTCCTCTCCTTTGCGACCCGGCCTTGGATGGATGCTGCGTGGAGCCAAATAGAAATCCAATGACTTGTTATGAAGAGATGGTCCCGAGCTTTGTATGGGCTCACCATCGGATGCGGATATCGCTTGGCTCGGTCCAGATGGCAGGGTCGGCTCGGCTCGCCTCCGAAGCCTCCAAGGCAAAAACAGAATTCATCGTAGAATTGTTACGTAATCGAGGAAGAGACGCTGCGCCAGGTGCCCTAGTTCCTAATGGCGGCGGCGGACTTGGGTATCATGAAGAATTTCAGCCCAACGGAGTCCAAACATTGCCAGATCGCGCTGTCAATGCTTCCTGCCGATGCCTCTCTTGAAAAGATCATGTCGCATTTTATTGAACGACTTTCATGGCTGGATCAAGGCGATGCAACTTGCGGTTGCGGCGGCGAGAGAGGCTTAGCCTTGTACGATAGACCGGGTTGGGTGCGAGTAAGAAAGCCGAGCCGTGAGTGCTGCCTGTGAGTCGAATGCCATCAGAAGATGTGGGAAGCCGAGCGTGACGTTGGGCGTCGGATGCGAGTGTCCTCACGCGGCGACTAATCGTCGCTGGTCGCACGTCAGTGGAAGCACGAGTCCATGTCCGCACAGCATATGTTGCCGGGCTCTGAAGGATCATCGCTTTACTAATCAAGCAATCTCATCATCACAACTCATGGGCTCAATCTCTCTCTAAGCCAATCCGATTAACACCGCCCATGGTAGCTGGCATCATCTCACCAAGGTTGAAACCACACGGCTCTCTTCACTGGCCAGACACGCATCCGTGGATCGTTGAGAGATGCAAGTGTGGCAGAAGAAGGACGCTTCTATACTGCAATCATCAGGTAATAAACTAGAGTGCGGATTTTATGTCCACGTGGACCGATGCCCCGATGTCGACCCCTTCGATTCGGTGTGCGCGCCGAGATTCGTGAAACGTCGTTTCCTGCCGTCCGCTTCCTCCCAGGTGTTCATTTGATCCCAGGCACAGGAAGCAGGCAGCAGCAGCAGCAGCAGAGCCTTCATTCGGTGTGCAGTCTCTGTCCCGCGTCCCCTTCTTCTCAGGCCTTGCGTTGAACCGCAGGAGAGTCAATCATTAACCAAAGAGCTAGTACTTTACGATCCATGGTCCACCATTGCTCTCACCATCCTCCTCCGAGCAGAAATTCATTTTGCATCCACCTGGCTAAGCATCACTGCCGGCGATCGAACTGCTAGGAGCGGCCATGGAAACCAACTAAGCTTTTCCTTGGCTTGTCAACGCGGAGGTACGAGAGGCCGGGAGCAAGGGGACGCGGGACAGAGAGGTCCTAGCGGCTGGACAGCGGGCAGGTCGGCTAGGGAGGAAGGGGACGCGCGGCAGGTCGCATCTGAGCCGGCGGCGGCTGCTCTGTAACTACTAGTCCACCGAGGTGGCAGCGAGCGGCAGGAAGAGGAAGGGGTGTGACCGCATTAGGCCATTCTCAGTGCAAAGTTTTATTGCATTGTTTTCAAGAGTGTCATGTCATTCCATTGTGTTTGAATAGATAAATGAAATAAGGTCTCTCAATGCTAAGTTTCATTTCACGGTTTCATATGCTTAGTTATCACTTAAATATTTCTTCTAAGTGACCAATAGGAATTGCTTAATGTGTAGAGATGAAACCCAAACCCTCTCAATGGAGTTTCATTTTAGTTTCAAAGTTTTGGTAACCGTGTAAACCAAATTTCATCCCTATGAAACCCAATTCTTCTCTTTCCTAATAAATTCTATGCCACATCATCAGTTTTGCCTACATGGCATACTATTTAATGCAAATGAAACTTGCATTGAGAATGGCCTTAGCATTCCTGTGACTGCATTAGTTGCTTGTTGCCTCACTGTCGTAGCGAGTTAATGCTTGCTGCCTAACTAGTCACAGCGCACTATCGATTTCCGATTAACATGGCAGTTAAGGACGTTTCCAAATTTGAATCATATTTGAGGGGGGTGGGGTTATGGGTCGCCGTGGACATAAAGTAATTTCCGAATGAAATATGTAGGTGTGACTAGGTGTGTTAGATTGATCTCCTGTTACACCCAGAACGCGTCCTGAATTGGGGCGCCCAACCGTTTTTGGTTGGTGAGCCCTGTCACACTATGTAATATAAAAGGAGGGGTGTAGCCGGGGCTCGGATGACGAAGATTCGCCGTCGGTACCGTAACATCCCTACAAAACCCTAGCCGATCTAGATTACGCGCAGGCGTGACGGGAAGACTCGCTGCCACGTCGACGCCGCCCTTCGCCACCGTCCCGGGCGGTGCCGGTGGAGGCCGGAAGGGAGACGTGATCTGCGACGACCACCGCCACCCCTCTCACGACTACTCACCGCCGGACTTGAAGCCATGCTCCCTATGGAGATGGCCGGCACCGACTCCGCCTCCGGATCCACGTCCGCACCATCCATGTCTGCTCTGGCCATCGCCACCACGATGGCCCCGTCCTCGTCCTCGGCGCCACCGTACCACACCTCTGGTAATACCGTAACCCTATCTCCCTCTCACATCTACATGCCAGATTAGAACTACCTCACTAGATACTAGCTAGGCCCTAGATCCGTGTCGAACAAGGTGCTCCTATACGTACGGCTTTACCTACTTAGCTGTAGCATAGCGATATCTTGGGGACCATGTACTCTAAAGGTTTGAAAAGGTAGGAGTAGTTCTTTTGACCCGTCAGTGGCATATTAATTTGGCTGATTTTTCCATTTATTTGTCATAATTTGAGTGTGCATGCGCACAAATTCTGGAAAGCTTATTACAAGGATCTCCTTTTATTAATTACCATCTTGTCATTCAAGTCTTCTTTTAATAAGTACGACTTCCTTCTATGGTACTCTAATGCAATGTTTCTCTATGAGCTGCGAGTGTTACCTCATTCTTATTACAAGGATCATATTTATAAATAAGAAAAGAAAATGCACTGCAAGTGGCAAACTGATTGAGCATACATCAGTTGGTTAAAATTTTGTGGTGCAACCAACCCAAACCTAGGTTTATTATTGTTACAGTAACTCAGCATAACTCAGTATTTTTCAGATATTTATTCTTTCAGTAGAAGGCAACATCCATATCGACAACGAAGCGTCTGTGGTGACTTCGCGAGTCTTAGCATCAAGCTGTCTTAGTCTTTTGGAGGCACCCACAGGGGTATGTTGCGCATACGTGTATTTATAGGTGTGAATACCTGTCCTACAAGTGTTTTTTTTCTTCTTATTTCATCACGACGTTCCTTCTATTGTACTTTATCTATGAGCTTCCAGTTTGACCTCATCTCTTATCTAAGGATCATACTTGTAAACAAGACAAACAAATATACTGCAAGTGGAAGACAAAGCAAAACTCAACTAGCAGTTAAGTTCTTAGTGGTGGAACCAACCAATATAGGTTCGAATCTCAGATCTGATGTTGCATTTACAACTAAATTATCCTTTAAGAGGCGATATCATCCCTGTCAGCGGCGAGTTGCCTATGGTGACTTCGTGAATATTAAGATCAAGTTGGCTCAATCTTTTGGAGGCGTCCATACTCCATAGAGATAAGATGTGTGTGTTCATAAGGTAAGTACCGACACATGTCTGTGTGTGTCCATAGGGAAAAGGAATGCACTGCAAGTGCAACTCAAGGACATTTCGAAATCTCTCATGTTTGGAAGATTCTAGGTGTCATGTGTAAAGGACAGTCTACGTCAACATAAATATGTTGCTTTATGCTCAATGTTCTATAAATATTCTGCTCTTGACTAGATAACAATTAAATTATTAATACCTTTTTCAAATTAAATTCAAAAATTAAAGTAAGATGTTTAAAAATAATATACCAGAAATCGATATCTCGTAGAAGATCATGCCATTTTTCCAATGGCAATATTTCAAACTGATGAAATGATCCCGCCATGATTTATGTGTGGTAGTTCCAGTTAACAGGACCTGTGAATAGTACAATATTGATCAGTAACACGCCCAAGGCATTCATTCTTTTACTTCTGCTTTTTGTGAACTTCGTAAGAATCATTCAACTTTAAGAGTTTACAGCAAACATTATGTGCTTTATAGAAATATACAGAAATCATACTGCATGAGTTTAGTAATGTTGATCACTTCTACTCTTAGTAGTCATTTACCTGTGTTCTTGTGTCTTCGCGTGCTCATTCATATTTTCCCAGAAAACCTAATCTGATATATAGTCTGGTCAGTTTCATCATCAAGGAAAGTGATAACTAAACGAGGTTGCCAATATATGCGGCCTCTCTATGTCAGTTCCAAAAATACGCACAGTTTCCGTATTTGATCCTGAGAAAACATGAGCAGTGCACAGCCATTATGTTAGGTACACCCTTTTGTTCTATCAAATCATGAAATTATAAGAAAGATGGATTACCTGGTAGTAAAGCTTTCTGATGTAATAGGGATGAAAACTGAAGATCCCTTGGAACTGATGGGCTCCAAATTTCGATGGGTTTTATATGGTATTATTTGGGACACATTAAAGAAATCCCTCGTTTTTTTTTTGTGTGTTTTGCTTCTTGCAAGATCCCTTGTCGAAAGAATGGTATCACCAAAACAGAGAAAAGAGCAATAGAACAAGGAGGTTGCACAAAACGAACCAGAATATGTAAGAAATAGACTAATTTAGGAAAATTGGGAAGATAAATCAGAATAACCTTTTAGGAAGGAGCACAATATTTATGGTTTTCCTTGATCTACTGACTAAAAGTTTTGTTTGGATGTAAAAACAAGTAGACCTGGTGGAGAACAATCTAAAGCTTATTTTTTGGTCTGGTATGGTCTGCACCATATATGTGGCAGAATTGAATGAACCCAATCGGGGACAGACTTCTAGTTGAAAACTAATAGATTGAAAGGGTAGCCTTTGGTCATTGCGGTACTCTCTTATATGCAAGAACAGAGGGAGGGGCAATATTCTTTGGTTACAACGACAAGCAAAGAATACACCAGTCAAAAGCTAAAGCCTAAAGGTTACAAATAACAAGAAAAGAATACATATTTCTCAAAGCTAAAGCTAATAAAGCATAAAGGTTAGGAATGCTTCAATTAATCTTGTTGCATTTATAAAGAATAAAGTAAGGGTTATTGTAGCTGTGACGAGCAACTTCCTTAATGAGCACATCTGGAAGGAAAAAATAGAGAAAATTTCACAAAAGTACAGTCTAAAGATATATTTTTTTATTCAAAGAGAGTAAGAATCGTAAAACAACAGATTTGGTGTAGTTATCTGAAATTTAAAGGAAAAAAATCATGTTCAAATGTGATAAAATAGAGTGATCTATGCGTCCGTGAAATAGCTAGACCCTTACATATTTGTTCAACTTTTGGTGATGTATATACCATTTTTGGTAATACGAATGTTATGGAAAGTTTTTACAATTCTTGTGGCAAAATGTTAGTGTAAACTAGGTGCAAAAGGGAACAAGCGAATGTGAGATATATGGAGAAAATAAATAAAATCCTAGTGTCTCAAGATACGGACACTATAATTTTTTATTACTAATTGAATTATTACGGAGACAAAGAAAATAAACAGAAGCTTTGTAGCATGTCGGTAGGTACAGTCCACGCATTGGATTGGTGGTATAAATGAGATCATATGTGCAACAATGTTCGTCATCAAATACATACAATCATATGAATGTTTAAGAGGCAAAACTTGAAGCTTGCAACACAGTTATTTTAAGTGATTTTTGTACAGCTGTTGACAACTTCTTTACTACTTGTTCCCTGCCAAATGGAGTAAATGACTCAGCTATTGTTCTCATCACAAAGACCAATAATCCAGAGGAGTTAAAAGACTTTAGGTCTATAAGGGCAAGTACAACCTAGAGATGGGGTATGTCTCTTAATCAATGATATAGACAGATGAGTAGACAGGTCATACAACCTAGACACTATTGATGACGGGAAAACGGTCGAGGTGACGCGCACCTCGTCAAAGAGACAAGTTTGAATTTGAATTTAATTTAATGCGTTAAAGATAATTCAAGTATTGTGAGCTCATACTTCCATAATTCTTACATATACATAAGAATTATGTTAATTACATCTCCGTAGAGAAAACTCTTGATTAAGAATTCCAACATAAAAAGAAAATTACACTATGATTACATAATTAATATAGCTTCCTATTACAAACTACTGATGAAAGGGAGACTAGAATCTTCAATCTTGACTCCATAGCTGAATAGGCTTAATGAAGAAATCTTGATTTGCTTTTTATGTGCGTATACACATAGATAATGACACACAAGAGCTTTCTTTAATACCTATGCATGCTTTATCTTTTACATGAGGATCGGATATGACCGAGTGATTTTGATGTTTGTACACCCAACATGTATTTGATGTACGCTTATAGCATACCGTTTGGTTTAGCAGCTCATACAAATGAGGCAGAACTGCAAGTGTTTCATTTCTTTTACTACGACCGCATATTTCTATATACGTAGAATTTTTTGGTGTATGAGATATGGAGGCTGCCCACTACCAGAAACTAGATGTTTAGTGAGGGTCGTAGATTTTGTGACGGTTTTTAGTTGGACCCTCACAAAAATTATAATTTACATATGTGAATTACAATCCCAAAGACTACAAATACAGCACTCAGTTGGGTGTCCTTCTCTGACGTGAGTACCCTGGTATGGTTCAAGACAAGGATGAAAATGGTGTAAACATTGGCGATCCTCGTCCAGCACTTGAATGGGCTGATTATTATGTTGACAAAAATCGATTTGGTCAAACAGCTGCAGATCGTGTGAAGCAAGAGTTTTGGGTAAATGAATTTACTTACCTTCTTGATTCTAGCTGCATCAATTGATATCTAATATCTGTATATCCACTTGTGTAGGACTTGTTTCAGATTAGTGATGCTGATATGGAAGAGGGTTATCGTGTTTTTGAGAACTATGCAGCAAAGAGAGTGGGAGATAACATGTATCAATGCCGCATTGATGCTGTCAAGATATTTTATGATGGACAAGGCGAAACACTTCTTCAGGCTGATGCGTGTGGAATAAAGCTTACATATGACCAGTACGTGCGGAGTAGGGTTGAATGGTGCACAGAGGCGGTATGGCCTCATCTCTGTCGTAGGTGGTGCACAAAGGAGTTCAAGGATAAAAGAAAGAAGGCACAGGAGTCCCGCTTGAAATCTGATGATGTTGCTCAAAACAGAGGAGCTTCACGTGCATTTGTGGAGACAAGTCAATTTCTGGTCAGTTTTGTATAGGTATTGTTCATTTCTCAATAGAAATTTCTCCAAAAGAATTTAATTAATTGGAATGCTGCTACTTTGTAGGAACATAAATATGGACCTGGGAAGGGTTCAACAATTAACACCTATGCTGTTATGAAATCTGGTATAAAAAATATAGAGACAAGTGGTAGAAGTGGACCCATAATCCGCTCCAAGGCACAAACACGCTTGGTATGCTCACTTTATGTTTTGTTCATCGGTAAGACCTTAAAATCAAAGTTGAAAATAATAATGCTACCTTTTTCAGGATGATTACACTTTAGGCCTGCAGGCTATCCACCCAGAAGAATATTTGGAGCAGCAAGATGTGGATGGAAAGGTGTTGTACAGAACATCAGGTGGCCTACGCCACGGTCGTGTAGCTATTGCCGATGGTGCTGTAAAGAAGGCAGACGTGATAGCAGCTGGCAAAGAAACCCATGTGAGGCCATCAACAACTGTGCTTCCTGTGAGCCTTCAAAATATGGCTCGAGACAACCAACGCCTTCTTCTCTCCAATGAACGTCTACTCAGCTCGAATGCAACGCTAGGCCAACCGAACAGCCAGTTAATCATGGTTAGTCATCTATCTTCAAAGTGTATATCCAATATCATTTTTCCCATACTAAATGGACTTGCTTTCAATTCGTCAGATGTTGTATGCTGACCTAGGAAGAGAGCCATCTGCAGAATTACTTCAGCGCATACAAGAAATCCAAGAACAACAAGCACAAGAAATCCAAGCACATGTATGATATCTCCTTATACCAGTCATGTGTTTTAATGGCTGGACATATGCAAACTTACTCCTCTACTTGTAAACAGGGGGCTACCGTTTCATCTCATATCAACTCCCCTTCGTCTCGTGGAAATAGCACCCCTCGGGGGTTGTCATCGGTGCAAGTGATGGCACCAATGGCGGTCAGCAGACTCCTACTCACAATGATGAGAGCAACAACGACCACAATAGCTTTGAAGATGAAGCCCAATGATGTGATCTGACTTGTGGTTCATATTTTGGTAGTTCTATCAGACTTGTGCCTTTTCTCGTCAGATCTGGGCAATTTGGTAGATTATTTTGTTTGTATGGTTGAATGCTGTTGAATTCTGAAACTATGATGATAGATATGTATGTTGGCTGTGACAATGCATATTAATGGATGGGAAACATTGAGTTATGGATCGTGAAACAACTTTTTAAATTTTATTGTGCATTTTCCGTGGCTAGATATGTGACCAATTTTTCTGATGGTGTGCGAATATTTCTTGACTGGTTATGTCTACCACGTTTATTCTTTTTGTGACGGCCAACATTTGACAGAAAATATTTTTCTGACTGGGTAATTATCACCGGTGGTTTGAATAACCGTCAGAAATCATTTTAGTGTCGCTGAACCGACAGAGATTCCCGTCACAAATTATTTTCCCCAGATTTGACGGTCCAAATATATCCTGTCGGTTAACCGACAGAGATTCCCGTCAGTGTTACTAATTCTGACGGTACACCGACAGGAAAATGAAATTTCTCTGTCGCTCTACTACTGACGGTCTTTTGGTGACGGTTTCCTGACAGAAAAATAATTGCTGTCGGTTTTCACGCTTTTAGTGACGGTTTTTGACCCTCACTAAACATCTAGTTTCTGGTAGTGGCCTTCATAAAAGACAATATATATGTTGAGATTAGTACTCGTAGGCCATTTCAGGAGAGTAACTAATATATAATGTTTAAGATAAAATCGCCTATATTTGAGAGGGGATATAGATATTTGATTTCCTATATTCTCTACTTTATTTAATTAGATTTAGCAAACTATTATGACATGGCAAGTAAACTAGACATGTTCAAATGATTGTCTAATTCTGCCTGAACTATTACACAAGATGTGCACATGCGTGGAACATAAGAGCGTATTTTTTTATTTAATTCTGCTATGATATAGCTAGTACTACTCATGTGAGATGTTAACGGGATGCAGGATGAAACAAATTGTTTCAAAATAATTAGCCAAATGTTGGCATATTTGCATGATCGACGTAGAAGTACTCAGCTTAGGTGCTAAGCAAGATCACAACCTAATGCTATAATTTATTTAGGTGCAAATTGGCAGAGATAATGACGGCGAAATAATTTCAGCTATGTATGATTCTTTTGCATATGATGGAGTTAACCTCTTGAATGTATATATGCAGGAGTATAGCATATATGAATATTAGAGTTTGTTTCCTTGGCAACTGCCAACATTTTAACATATAATAATTGTCTAAGCAGTTAGCTTATGCGCTAAACACGATGAAAACATGTCATATATGCTAATTTGCCGGTATAAATTGAACTTCCTAAATCTTGATTAGACGAATAAGCATAGAGATGTAGAGTGTTTTCGTTGGACTTTAGATGATCAGGTCACCCTATCACGGCAACTCAATGCAATGCTCATACACAGGATGCGGTTAATTAAAAAGGCAATTGTTTTCTACGGTCAAAATTGATTTAAGTATTTAATATACTAGTCCATCAACCCGTGCAATGCACGGGCTCACAATTTCAGGAGAAAAAAGATACTCAAGATATATGTGCGAATATGATTAAGCAATAATGAGATGAATATTCCACAAAGAAGAGAGAGTTGTTTAGAAACACAACTTTTTCAAAATAGAATATAAATTATTTTCTTGAATATGCAGTCTCCTGTAATAACCATGTTGCTAACCATTTTCTAAACTGCAAATAATGACAGAAATACTTGTAGGTTTTGTAATATACCCCTTCTCTGTTAATCAATCTGTATGCATCTAAGAATTGAATAGAATCAATATTTTTTTATTGATTCTACTTAAGTATATTCTACAAAAATAATTCTTAAACTTTTTGAATTAACTCTGTATGCATCTGTATGCCATGAACAAAATTAGTGTCTAGCTCATAGTGTGATGATTAACTCTTAAACTTTTGAATTGTTATGTTAAAAATGTGTCAACTCTAGTTACATACATTTTAGACTATATGTTTCAGTCGCGCCTATATTTGTTTGGCAGGGTACCATTTCGATTCGAAAGCAGCTCTCCGGATACCATCGTTTATTGCAATATACACATTATTTTTCTGCCCTTGTTACATTTGCCTGAGCATGACGGTCACCATCACCATCCAAACGGATAATGTGAAATTTCATCCTAGCTTAAAGTGGGGAAAGGAAAAAAAATATAGAAAAAATGTCAAATAGTAATTATGCATGACATTGTATGTTTTAGATTCCTCTCAAATCAAGGACATTTTTTAGAGTCATATAATAGATGTTAGAAGCCATAAGTCATAGTTCTAATGATCGGAATTTCTTCCCATTAATCATTTAGCAGTAGGAGAGCAATAATATGATACTGTATTGAACTTGTGTGGCATGCTCAAACATTTGCCAGGTGCTACCATATTGAGTATGTCCCTCCGCTCACATATCAACTCAACATTGTCTACAATCATGTCATACCCCCATGCCTTATAGACATCATGAAAGATGAATCCTTAGACCTCGCAGGAGTCTACCCATTTGAAAAATGTGGATGAATCGGTAGACTAATTAATACTGGATGAATCTTGCATGTGGATGACCTACACACATCCTATCACCTCTAAGCACAAGGTGTACAAAAACTGTAGTAAATTTTAACAACAGAAGAAAACTCTACTTGATGAGACAATGATCAGCATGATCTATAGAGAGAATTCGTATAAACAGACTGGAGTAACTAACTTGATTACCTTCAGTTCCTCCGGTTATTACATTCCTTGTCGGCTATCATTAGCACGGTTGATGCTTCATTAGACTGAATTTTGGTCAGGGATGATTCAGGATATGCTACCATAGCCAGAGCTAGAGTCCATCAATCAGCACCCATCTGCGAAAATAGTAGGCATTAGTAGACTAATTAAGACCGGATGAAGGATGAATCTTGCATCAGGATGCCCTAACAACAAACGACTATAACCTCTAAACACGAGGTATACCTCGCTGGATGATCGGATCCGAAATTCTTCACGCCCTGTAGCACACCTGCGTCTGATTCGCTTTCTGTAATGACCATGAGAAAATCTCATTAAACACACACCTGATTCTGTTCTTAGTGGTTGAATGCTTCCTTTTTGAGGATCTGTAAGTGCTGAATTTTCTTTCCCTTAAATCCCATCTCTCTTCCATGCAGCCTTTTCTTTCTTTCATGGAACCATAAAAGCGACTTCACTCTATGTGAGAGCCCTCGCTGAAGTTTGCCACGACTTCGCATATGTTACTTCTCTGTTTAGATGCTAGCAGCTTCCAGCCGGAGTTCGCATGGTCGCCTGATACCGGGATGATCGGTCTTTTTTTCTTGTGGCGGCGCTAGGGCCAAGGCCTATTTACGTGAGATACTCAAGGGAAGGGGACAAAAGGATGTATTCGTGGTTGTAGTAGTAGTATCAGCTATTTTAGGTATAACTAATGTTGAAGCAATCATTTATATATTAGGATTTTTTGTAATGGCATAGGTGGGTAATTTAATGACAAAATAGATCTAATGGTTAGTTTTAATAATTCAATCAACTGAAGGGTCGGATGTTTTGCTTTTTTGTGGTAATTTCTAGGATTTTCTTCGATTAACGTGAAGGCCTCAAAAGGAGCCTCCAATTAGTAAATATAAGATGGTGATGTTTAATGTAAAGGACCATGCGCCTAATGCAGGAAGGTGTTGTTCAATTAGATGAATGAAACTCTCATGACAGTAAGTGATCCAAAGACCAACATACGCAGAGCAACTAAAATATAATAAGCTCCGTCATGATTTTATCTGCCGGCAGTATGCAGATGGAGAATTGGACATAACCGCTGCAACTCATAGCACGTACTGATGATTAACATACAACCCATGCACAAAGCGCAGAAGGTTTACTATCAATTTTACAGCTCATGACAGGGACGATCGCTCTAGAGCGGACTGAAACAAGTTACATTCAGACATGATTTTTGTATGCCGGCAACCATGCAGCGCCCGCTCCTGATTTGTCTTCAGGGGAGTTGATACTCCGGTGTGCAGATTGACTCCCTTCATTACTTCCTAACAAAGGATTGAACTTTCCATAGAGGTTGTTTCCTCCTAACCCCGACCTATGTTCGTGATATTGATTAAGCCAAACGCATGGAAGGCTTGAATCACCAACAAGGGAGGAATATATGATGATGACTTTCCTTCTCAATTTTGATCTGTATTCATGGTAGAGATCAGGCCAAACGCATGGGAGGCCTGAAACTCTCTAACATGACCAAAAACGATGGGAAAGACGGGCCAAAAAACCAAGAGATAAGGAAAAAAGAAAACTGTCGGGGAAGATGTTATGCACCGGCAGATTTCTGACCTTGCGGAGCGTCGACGGTGGCGTCTTGATGCTAACTAAGCACTTCCTTCGCCGACAGCCTAGCAGCAATTTCTCTCTATCTCTTTCGCTGCTAACTTCTACGATGGTGGGAAGCCGGCAGCCTTTGGGCGTGAGAGTTTGCAAATGCTGATCGGGGAGTCGGAGAATTTGTGAATGCCAGTCGAGAGCCAAAGGATCAGGGAATCGGGGAATTTGTTAATGCGAGGGTCGAGAGCCAGGGGATCAGGGAGTCGGGGGCCTGTATGTGTTGCCGTGACCCTGTATTTATACAACATGGGAGTATAGCAGTTCATGGGAAACTTGGTGACGACTCCACCTGGTTTCCCTCCTTTTTTCTTTTGGTTTCCCGGGCTTGTGGCAGCAATTTTTCAAGTCGTGTGCGCAAGAGCTGGGGACATGGGAGTTCATCATTCTTGGCTAGGAAGTTCGCCGCTCCTGTGCGGTTGCGCCTGTTGATTGGGTCAGAAGTCTCCGAGCCACGCGGGTTGAGCCAGGACGTGGGAGATTTTTCCGCCAACTGCATTGACCCGGTTGGGATATGGTTGGACTTGGACGATCGAATGCATGATTGTATATTCTGGTTTATTTTTTGGGCCGTTCTTTTGTGGGCTAATCACGTGATTAAGCGGAAGGCTTTGATTAGCTTCCGACCATTTGAGTAATGGTCCGCGTATATACGTATACCTTCTTGAACAAACAAGAGACGATCAAATTAGATAGTCTGACTCATGCATGCTTTTATTTATTAGCTAACACATTTTCTTTAGCCAATTAGTGGATATATAAAGAGTTTTGGACACATACGAGTGTTCAAGAACTAAGCCACATATTTGTATTTTTATGGTTTATTGTTTATTTCACTCTATATGTCTTTTCCAAGGCACGGGAGAAAATTAAATATTTATATTTTAACATTAAATATTTCTTAAATTGACATTAGATGATATAGTCCATATAATATTTTCAATTATTTGACCCATATTAAATTGACATTAGATGGAGTGTGTCACCACTGTGCGCTACTCGGTCCGTTTCAATGGTTCTTTTTTTGGAGTACCTTTCCCTACAAGGTGATCCGCTTTCACCATATCTATTCTTATTTGTGGATGATGGTCTCTCTACTTTCTCCATAATCAGGTGCAGCAGAGGGCATTAGAGGAACTAAATATCCCACTTACTTTTTGCTGATGATACCCTATTATTTTTTGAAAGGTGTTTTGGACCAAGGTCGGGTGATCAGGGACTCTATAAACATGTACCAAAGATGCATTGGGCAACTGTTTAGCAATGGGAAGTGCTTGATTATGTTTGGTGAGGATTGCTCGAATACAATCAAGAAAGAACTGATGGCAACTCTACATATCGATAAAGTTGTTGTCAAAGAGAAATACCTTGGGCTCCCCACACCTGAAGGCTGGATGAGTAAGGAAAGATTCAAAGCAACAAATGGGAAGTTGGCAAAACGTTTTGACAACTAGACAGAGAAGTATCTATCCACTCATGCAAAGGAGGTGCTTATTAAATCAGTTGCCCAAGCCATCCCGACGTATGTTATGAGGGTTTTCAAAATGTCGAACACGTTATGCGAAGAAATGGAACTGATGATTCGCTACTTCTGGTAGGGTGATGAAGCTGGACACCGTAAGGTACATTGGCTGGCATGGGAGAAACTACTTGCACCAAAGGAACATGTTGGAATGGGCTTTAGGAACCTAAAAGTCTTCAAACAGGCCTTGCTTGCATGATAGGCATGGAGACTGGTGGTTAACCCAAATAGTCTGTGTGCTAGTTTGTTGAAGGCGAAGTATTATCCTAATGGAGATGTAGTGGTGTGATACCCCTCCCGGGAGGGGTACTGTGCATCTGTTAGTCGTTTCTACGCATCCACTTATATACCGCAAGAGGACGGTATACATTTTAGCTTTTTCCCTCGGAGTATTCAAAGGTTTATATCGATTCCACAAGGATCAGCAAGAGAACACGATTAAGGTTTACTATTTCGTCTAAAGATCAATCCTAGCATTAAGTACATATTGCACACACATGAGCATGAAAAAGAGTTGAAAGTTGGGGTTGTGTCGATCGGCGCATGGATGTGCCGATCGACACGAAGGCTTAATTGGCTAGAAAGCTAAGAAGGCATTTAGAAGCATACACATCGACCAAGGAGAAACACCCGGAGTTAGCCTATATGCATCTAGTGGTCAAAGAAAGGATGTGTCGATCGGCACAACACGTGCGCTGATCGGCACCGAAGCTGTATTAGTTATTTCTTTAACCCTAGCTTACTTGGCACTTTGTGAACATCTTAAATCGGTGGGGAAACCGCATGTTCCTGCGGAGTCGTGCTAACGCTGTCACAACCCATATCCGCATCCTACGCCCGGGTTAGGAAACACGTAGATCCTTCACTTGGTAATAATGTCGGCCTCCCACTCGTACCCCAACTCCGTGGACATGTGTAACTAATCCTGTCACATATCCGACATTGTTAAGATAATATGCATCTCACACATGTCACTAAGTAATCATGAGCAAAGCAAGATTTGGATTCCTAACCTAACCACCACGGTTAAGAGAGAGATCTAAATACTTAGGCTAGCGCCAAGCGAGTTGGAATAAACATATGCTATGACCATGAAATTCAGACGAGCACAAACTATAGCCAAGGGTAGAATCAAGATAGATAACATAGATATCGATAATTGTACCCTAATTCATCACCGTCGAGGATGCGCCGATCGGCACCGCCTTTGTTGCAACATTGATGACTCCTAGGGTACATGGCTCTACTTCTCTTAGCTCCGATGTAGTGCACCTTGCAGGGCGACTGCCCGACTAGACTACATCTCTCAGTTTGGTGGCTCTTCAACTCGGTAGCCTCCCGGCGATGTGCAACGGCTCTTATGGCTTGTGGGAGTCTCCCCTAACGTCCACCCTCTATCTTGGACATCATATGGGGGTTATATGGCCTCTGGTCACGTCCACCCTTGCTTGGGCACCAAGTTTAGCTCATAGAGATTGAATCCAAGTTGGTTTCGTACCTTCCATAAATAGCGTCAAATTACTTTAATCATAACATTCGCTTCCGAAGTCCAAACGTGGTGATCTTGGACTCTATCTCATAGCCCTTGAAAAAATCTACATCTTTGGTATTATTTTGATCCTCGGATTCGGCCATTTAGATACCCAAAATTGCTCATAACATTCGCTTCCGAAGTCCAAACATGTTGGACTCTATCTCATAGCCCTTGAAAAGATCTACATCTTTGGTATTATTTTGATCCTCGGATTCGCTCGTTTAGATACCCAAAACTGTGATTCCATAATATATGTCTAGATTTGGACTCCTGTGCACAACCTGCCTTACGGGGTCCATATCCTTAGACACTAGGCCACGACCTTGGGCTTGCATATTGGCCCTCATGGACGTCTTGGAGTGTCCTGTATGCTTGATGGGCCATTGGGAAGCTCTCCTTGGATGGCGAGTCAGGCTTCAAGTTGGTACTTCTCATATAAGAGCCATTTTGTCCTCTTTTCACCTGTTTCTGCAATATATCACTAAAACGACACTACATGCGGAAATTATCAATATTAGATGTAAAACACATGATTATGATGAGAATATGGTACGACGTTGGTGGTTTTTGGCATATAAAAGGTGTATGTAGGAACCACCAACGACATCCTGTACC
Organism: Chloris gayana; assembly: GCA_031894775.1. Classification (NCBI taxonomy): domain Eukaryota; kingdom Viridiplantae; phylum Streptophyta; class Magnoliopsida; order Poales; family Poaceae; genus Chloris; species Chloris gayana. The sequence continues at coordinate 150,435 of JAUNZO010002295.1, forward strand.
AATCCCTAAATCGGTAGTTGGTACGCACAAATATGTAGTCTCAAATCCATACGAGTATTAAAATACAAGGATATACGGAGAACTTACCAATCAATGCAAAGTAACAATTCAGAGTATGCAACAGAAAAAGGGCACGAAAGTTGATCATTTCAATCATCCAAAGGCAACTTGAGCATACGACGAAACCTAACCGTCCTCTTCCGAAGTTTGTCCACTAAAAACCACAATGAACAAACCGTGACTATATAAGGTACTCAAGCAAGCTCCAACAGTAATCAAATGGTATGATTATGCATGGTGATTGTAGCAAGGATATAGGCAAGGGGTCTCGTAATTACGCTAGTAGCTAAGCAATGCGGGGTTCACTACGAATACAAATCAAGGAAAGAGGGACTCGTCAATATTTTAATTGGTAGGCCCTGGGGAGAGAATAAATCATTCTCACCAGTTCCTAAAGTTTTTAACAGCGATGGATCTCCAACATCCATATCTAACACCTTTCCAAAACTCCCGGGCACAAGGACGCCCGCTCACACACAAAGGAAGTAATATATGTGGTTAATCAACGAGAGCTCAAGATTTGGCGTGTCAATCTACCGTGACAACGGACATCCGGATAGTTTTATACACTCTGTAGAGGTTGGTACACTTTACCCGAAGCTATATGTTCTTAGCTATGGAACACATAACACCGCCACCGCTACTAGGCACGCCCATAAGTCCACCACGGATGTCCAGGGGTCCGACGGATTTGATACCAAGGCATACCGTCCACCATAATGTGCCAAGTACTAGACTTCACCGAGAGTGACCCCTGGACCTCCATAATCTACTACACCCGATGAAACTTCTTGTTGCATAACCTAAGGTTTAGTGTTCAATCCTGTCCATAATAGGTTTTGTGGTTGTACACTAAATCACCAATTTGGGGTCCGAAGAATCGGTCCTTATATAGCAGGGCAAACACTCGTCCATACCAAATGGACTTACACCTAAACACCAAGTACACAACACCAGTACTAAGGAGTTTTGCCCACGGTCGATAATTTTTCACCCAACTTCACCTTAACACAGTTGATCTATCACCCACCCAATTAACACACACCACCAAACTTGTTTTACACATTTTCGCAAAATAGATATATGGTATGGTGTGGCGATGAGTTTCATCGCCGGTTTCCTAAGCTCTTATAAGCATAGCTATAACCCGTACATTAGGCATCTAATGTCGGTATAAGTGGAGTTTATGAGGTGGTAGGGTAAGGCAATCAAGGCGGGGTTTTGGTAACAACAACGGAATTACCAATAAGAAAGTAGTTAATATATTATGCAAGGTAAACAACGGCACTCAAGAGATCATGCAATATAGAGTGGGCTCTAAGTTGTTTCTATACTACTTTTCATAGGATAAATATGATCAAGGGATAGTTAGAGCTTGCTTGGCAACGCTAAATCCTTAGAAGTCGTGCCTCACGTCGTTACTCGGCTTGACGACGGAATCCGTCTTGAGAGTTGAGCCGTCGGGCATCGTCGAATTCTTCGCCTCTATAGTACGTGAAGCTATTGCGAAAAGAAAATAATTAATTAAGAAAACAATCAAGCTCCAATTAAAACTCCGATCGAAGGTTTGATGTATACAAGTGGTCGGCATGGATAGGTCGAGTTAAGAAGGGCAAGTTCCGGGTTATGGGGATTACGTTTGGGTTTGTCGGAACTCGGAAATTCAACGAACGGAGGGATCAGTGGAATTCAAATAATGGAGATGATAGATTAAGGGGGCATGGGGGAAATATTTTGTCAAAACTAAGCTTATGGTGGTCGGCAAGAGATTCCTCTTGTCGGGATGATCGCGTGACCGTAAAAATCGCCCAAAATGGGTGTCCGAATCAAAAGATACGAGGTTTGAAAGTTCTAGGGACCTTTTTATAAATACTTTTAAGGTTATAGGGACCTATTTGTTATTACATAAAAGTTTGGAGGGACCTTTTTGTAAAATGTTAGGGACCTAAAAGATAATTTCCTGAAAGTTTGGGGGTCTTTCCGTAATAATCTCGGGACAAAAATATACCATAGAAGAAGGTCAAGGGCTTTTCTACAAAAATATAGGGGCTTGGGATTTTCTGCAAAAAAGACGGTTTTGTGGACCGTGCCTATAGGCCTGGTCTATAGTGCACTAGGGGTTGAGAGGCAATATTTTGTGGAAGCGAAGGGGCCTAAGTGCAAAATAAAAATTCTCGGGTAGGCTTCTTCTTCTTCCTCCGACCCGAACGCCATGGCCAAGCTCCGGAGCTCGGGGGCGCACCCGGGGAGAGGGGGAGGGAGTCCGGGGAGTGGAGGATTCGGTTGAGGAGCTCGTTGCGCATCCGTCCGGAGTGGAACGAGGAGGGGAGGTGGCTCGGATGTGGAGTATTTTGGACGAACGTGGCCATGGAAAGGATCTCGGGAGAAAATGGGGAAACTTGGATTATGGGCAGCTGGGTGAGGAAGAGGAGCTCGGCGCGCGCCCCTTTTATAGGCGCGGAGTGGTGGGGGAGCGCGAAGCGAGGAGCTTGCCTCCAATGTTGGCTCTATGCATGCGTTCACGACAGCTCATCTCGGAGCAGGGGAGGCGTGACCCGGGGAGCGGCGAGTGGCTCGGGGAGGCAGCGCGAGGCGGGCGGGGTCCGGCGGGTGGCGTGTCGCAGTGTGGCACGGGCGTGCGGCGTTCTGTCCTGGAGCGGGAGGTAGAAAAGGCGTTATATGGGAGAAAGAAGACAACCGGGAGAGCGGCAATATCGTGCGCGCATGGGGCGCCCGGGTGGGCTGCGCCCTGCTCCCGGCCTGCGCGCCCCTCGGTGGGGCGTGCCCTGTTGGGCCGCGTGAGGGGAGAGGGAGAAGGAAGTGGGTTGTGTTGGTTTGGGCCGTAGAGGAGGAAAAAGGAGGAGGGGAAGCCCAAGAAGGAAAAAGGTTTTTCCTTTTATAGGAACTTGTGTATTTGGATTTTGGAGGAGGGGAAGCTCATGAAGGAAAAAGGCTTTTCCTTTTCTAGGAACTTGTGTATTTGGATTTTGGGTTGAATTTGGAGAAATTTTGGAGTTTAAATTTGGAGCAACACTCACAAACAATTCGAGAAAATAAAACAAACAATCATTCATCAAGGTTATTTTTATAATTTTCAAAAGTTTTATATGTGGTACATATCGGCCACTTGTTTTCGATCTTGCATCGAGATAATGAACAGATTGGAGGAAGAACCTTCTAGTGACATTTACGTGAATAGTGGGGGTTCTTTTAAGGGGTTCAAAACTGTTTAAGTGGAATAGAGGGGAGCCTGAGTTGATCTTGAGTGGTTAGATTTCGATCCATCAAAAGGGAAAGGATGTTTGCACAATTGCACCAATACTCATTTGCACTAAAATTTTCCCCTCATATGTAACATGGCCATATAACCTAGCCATAATCGCAGTATACTAGATAGGAGTTAAGCACTATAGTTAATTTTCAGCAACTACGAGATAGAAGTTAAGCACTATAGTTAATTTTCAGCAACTACAGGAACAAAGGGTCGTGACCAACGTACGTGTAGGGGTGACCAACGTACGTGTAGGATCATCCATTTGGTCATATCCTTACCCAAGGCCTTCCAAACTGAAAAGGGTGCTGACTAGCGTACACGTAGCATCATCCATAGTCTAGAGCTGAAGCGTTGTAGATTCCAAGTGCGGAGAGCGTTCCGGTCGATGTGGTCATACGCGCACCCGACACATACGTTCCTACCGTTGTGTGGATCTTTGCCTGTGTTTCTTGTTGTTTGGGCTAGGATTCAGCATCGCTGGGCCTCAAAGGCCCGTTTGTGACCATCACCTCCAGGGCTAGTGATGGCCCGGCACAACACGGCCCAGGCCGAAAAGGAACGATCCATATAATTTCGGGCCGGCACGACACGAATTTAAGCGTTGTAGATTCCAAGTGCTGAGAGCGTTCCGGTCGACGTGGTCATACACGGACCTAACACATACGTTCCTACCGTTGTGTGGATCTTTGCATGTGTTTCTTGTTGTTTGGGCTAGGATTCAGCATCGCTGGGCCTCAAAAGCATGTCCGTGACCATCACCTCCGAGTGCTAGTGATGGCCAAACGGATCGCCCGACACAACATGGCCCAGGCCCGAAAAGGCACGGTCCATATAATTTTGGGCCGGCACGTCACAAATTTAAGCGTTGTAGATTCCAAGTGCGGAGAGCGTTCCGGTCGACGTGGTCATACGCGCACTTGACACATACGTTCCTACCGTTGTGTGGATCTTTGCATCTGTTTCTTGTTATTTGGGCTAGGATTCAGCATCGCCGAGCCTCAAAAACCCGTCCGTGACCATCACCTCCAGGGCTAGTGATGTCCAAACGGGCCGCCCGACACGAGACGGCCCAAGCCCAAAAGGCACGTTCCATATAACTTCAGGTCGGTACGGCACAAATTTAATTTTGAGTCGTGCCATGCCGGCCACGTGTCCGGGCATCGGCCCTCGGCACGGCACAAAATTGCTTTTTGGGCTATTCGGGTCATGCCGGCCCGTTAAACCCGCGGGCTCAGCAGCTCGTTAAGTATTTTTCAACCTAATAATGTTGAAAATCTTGAAAAATAGACAAAAATGTAGCAATATGGAAATTTGAACCTTAAACCTATAAGATAGGAGCCAAATGTTTTACCATTAAAGCATTTTATCTTTAGTGTTTATTATGAAATATATAATATATTTAATTTCGTGTCGTGCCGTCTACTATGCCGCCCATCGTGCTTGACCCTCGGCCCACCACACGGCCCGCACGGGCTAACGGGCCGTGCCGTGCTTGGGTCGGACCAAAAATTTTATGCTTCATGTCCACCCGCTTGACCCAACCCATTTAGCCATCATTATCCAGGGCCATTGTTAATCGGGCTATGCATAAATCGGCCTTTTCTACTATGCCTACAGGGCTATTATTTGGAGGCAGTTGACAACGGTAAATCCTATATTTTGATCGCTCTATAGTTAGCTTGGTATAGATCGGTGCCATGTGTCACAATCTCATTGGGCGAGGTGGGATCTCGAGAGAAAAAAACGATTAGTAAATTTAAAACGTGTTTTTCTCCCTAACCGTGAATTCGTTTTCGAATCCGTTTGAACCTTCATGTTCTTTAGAATTAATTCTATAAAATGAGATCCAATATGAATATTTTTTGAATTTTTTAAATAATTTTTTCATCAACTTTTTAGATATACTTTGTCAACATTTTATACGTATTAAGTCAATATTTTTTATAACATGTTGACAAAATTTTCCAAACAAAACTACATGTGCTATATTTTCCTCCGACTCAAAAACAACTAAGTATATTACTTTCTGTATCTATTTATATTTTAGGTCTAATTTTTTTAATCATGTAGATATAATTTTGGCATATTTGTTCTTCATTTTCTGTAGACCTATAAAGGAGACATTGTTGATCAGTTTAGCAATGTAAGTACTGTTATTTTGATTTGCAACTATTATTTCCTGCATTTACATCTTATATTTGTTTGAATTTTTAATATTATGTTCAGGTTGATCTCTTACCACTTCGTCAAAAGTTGTTGTTCAGGTTGCTGCAACAAGATCACATAAGCATGTTCAAAAGTTTATCACAATGCTAACCACTTGATCAGCTACAAGATGTTATGAATCTGTATATGTGTCACCATTTCAGATGCTATAGTTGCTAACATGTTGATTGAAATGTCGTGTTTGTTTAGTTTTCGAATTGTTGAACATGGCTTTCAACATATGTTGATTAATTATTACAACAATGTTGAGTATGGTTCTACAACAATGTTGAAGTGGTTTTCAACATATGTTGACTAATTCTTACAGCAATGTTGAAGTGGTTTTCAACATATGTTGATTAATTATTACAGCAATATTGAATATGTTTTCCTAAAGTGTTGACAATATTGTTAAAAGTCATTGTAGATTTTAGTGCTAACACTCGTTGTAGAATTTAGTGCAACACTCGTAGGAGAATTTAGTGCCATTACAGGTCAAAGAATTTACTTGACAGCACTAGTCGTAGAATTTAGGGGCAAAAATTGTTAGAGAATTTAGTGTTATAACACGTTGGAGAATCCTTTATGGCCACATGGTTTGGACTTCCTATATATAGATCGTTCGAGGGGAGGTGTGGCATAGATCGGTGTTTGATATTCGTGCGGATTAGATAAACCCTAAACCCTAAACCCTAAACTCTAAACCCTAAACACTAAACCCTAAACCCTAAACCCTAAACCCTAAATCCTAAAACCTAAACCCTAAACCCTAAACCCTAAACCCTAAATCCTAATAATCCTAAACCCGTTAGAGAATTTAGTGGCAACACTCGTCGAAAAATTTAGTGTTATAACAGGTTAGAGAATTTAGTGGTAACACTCGTCGAAGAATTTAAAGTTACAACAGGTTAGAGAATTTAGTGGTAACACTCGTCGAAGAATTTAGTGTTACAACAGGTCGGAGAATTTTTTGTTGCAACAAGTCACAGAATTTAGTTGTACAACAGGTTAGACAATTTAGTGGTAAAATAGGTCGGAGGATTTAGTGTGGCAACGGTCGGAGAATTTAGTGTGGCAACAGATCGGAGAATTTAGTGGTAAAATAGGTTGGAGAATTTAGTATGGCAACATTCTTCAAAAAATTTAGTGCTACAAAACGTAGGAGAATTTAGTGTGGCAACGGGTCGGAGAATTTAGTGTGGCAAGAGGTCGGAGAATTTGGTGTGGCAACACTCGTCAAAGAATTAGTGCTACAAAACGTAGGAGAATTTAGTGGCAGCACTGTCGGAGAATTTAGTGTTGCAACATGTCGGAGAATTTAGAGTTAAAACAGGTCGTAGAATTTAGAGTGGCAAGAAGTTAGAGAATCTTTTATTGCCACATGATTTGTGTCCCAAGAGTCCAATATCTCCTCCTTTGGGTATAGAAATAAATAACACGTTGGAGAATTTAGTGATACAAAACGTCGGAGTATTTAGTGTGCCAACATGTTGGAGAATTTAGTTTGGCAACTCGTCGGAGAATTTAGTGCAGCACTCGTCGGAGAATTTAGTGTTGCAACAGGTCGGAGAATTTAGTGGCAACACTCGTCGGAGAATTTAGTCGGTGGCAACACTCGTTGGAGAATTTAGTGTTGCAATAGATCGGAGAATTTAGTATAGCAACAGGTCGGAGAATTTAGTGGTAAACCAGGTCGGAGAATTTAGTATGGCAACAAGTTGGAGAATCCTTTATTGTCACATGGTTTGTGCCTCAAGAGTCCAATATCTCCTCCTCTAGGCATAAAAATAAATAACATGTTGGAGAATTTAGTGATACAAAACGTTGGAGAATTTAGTGTTGCAACAGGTCGGAGAATTTAGTGTGGCATCAAGTCGGAGAATTTAGTGGCAACACTCGTCGGATAATTTAGTGGTAACACTCCTTTAAGAATTTAGTGTGGTAACAAGTCGGATAATTTAGCGGTAAAACATATCGAGCATTTAGTGTGGCAAGAAGTTGGAGAATCATTTTTTTGTCATATGGTTTGTGCCCCAAGAGTCCAATATCTCCTCCTCCGGGCATAGAAATAAATAACATCTAATTCAGTTGAATCAACATTTAGTTTAGTTAAATCAACATTCTTACGTATTTGAATCAACATTTAGTTTAGTTAAATCAACATTCACACTTACTAGAATCAAGATTTAGTAGTTCAATCAACATTCACACATACTTGAGTCAACATTTAGTTTATTTGAATCAACATTTACAAAAACTTTGATACAACATTTACCTAATATCTACATTTACGTAATATCTAATGTTTGTTACGATTTTAACCAATAACATATTTGTTTCAATAATTTATTATCCAACCGTTAGTTATAATTTTAGTTTCTCAATTGTAAGTTTCCTACCCTTAACTTTTCCCTACCCACTTGCCCTGCAAAAAAACACCACGGCTCGCTCGTGCGGGACGAAAAATCCGTCGAACGGCAGCGCGTGTGACGGTGCTGGGTCCATATAGCGCACGTTCATTTTAACGGACCGCAGTGGGCCGATCTACGGCTCGACACCCGTCGATCGGTCGGCACATAGGAGATGCCGTTGACAACGTCGGCTCGGCCCAATGTACCTCTTACGTAACTCAAACACCAGCAAAACCTTCACGGGTCGAGCGGAGAAAGTCTAACATGAAATGATTCAGGTTCCAAGCTTCCGTCAAATAAAAATACACCCCAACCCAAGCGCTAATTCGAGCCTGCAAAGAAGATCCCACCTTTCCCTCTCACGTGACACATGCATACCAGGCCGCCACATCCAACCACATGTAAAAGAAAAAAAAGATAAAGAAAATACGCCCCGCACGCTGTAACACAAAATACAACCCAGACCAATCAGCGTGGCGAAGCGCACCCTGTCTTCCTAGTTTGTTCGTATCTCCTTACCATTTATCGGCAGACTGGAGCGACAAAAGTTTAGCCAGTGGCAAAGACAACCTACAAGCAACCTCTCGATCGCCATATTTTTCAAGGAGACATCCTACGCACGAAATAAACTTCCATACGAAAAAATTCCTCGTCTGAAATAAACTACCATACGAAAAATTAGTCGCCTGATTTATCAGAAAATAATCACCTCTATCATTATAGAAGTCACTTACAGCACACAAACAACCGACAATGACTAACTCCTACATCTCGTGAATGATCTTTGGTTCTAAGCATGTAAACAAATCTGATAAGCAGCAGAGGTGACATGAAGGCTCCTATTATACACTCAAAATATAAAGGCGCAGGTTCTCAAGAAATAAAAAAAGGGGTGCCAATAATGGCCAAAGACGTCAAAAATAAGCCTCAGTCTACCCTTCGGGACCTCCGGCGCGGCGCTGCAGTCTCCTCCTTCTCATCCTCCTCCTTGTCACCACTGCTTCCAGCGTCTGCTGTCTCGGTGGCCTTGGGTTTTTTCGCCTCGGTTGCTGGTTTCACGGGAGCCTGCAACAAAATGTGAAGCAGTATTAACGTTTTCAACTGATTATGTGCTGCAAGTTTTTGTTTTGTGGAAAATGACTCACCGCTGGCTTCTTGCCACCAAAAAGGATCTTAAAGAGCACGGTGACAATGACAACGGCAACTGAGACCAGGACTCCAATTGTGAGGTTAGGCTGCTTCTCACCCTTCTCAATTACATCCTGCATAATAAACAGAAGGAATTATCTTCCTGAAACTCCGAAGGTTCACAAAATTGACCACGGTATCAGCTAGGGTGTCCGAATCTTACAATGATTTTAGATTTGTAGGGTGCCAAGAAAGGAACATCAGCGACCTTGTACAGAACGTCAAATATCTTTTTCTGCGATACAAATTAACCACTTAGTGAACTTTCCTGATAAAATTAATCAACATCTAGAGAAAGGCCAAAATGATTACCTGGAAATCAGAAAGACCGTCTGCACCACCAGCAGCAGCCTCCTCAGCCTTCTCCTTCTCCTTCTCAACTTGGTATTTAAGCTTCCAGGTCTTCTCTAGGATAGAGCTGGCAACCTTTTCATCATCAGCAATCAGAATGTTGTCAAACAGGATTCCGTCCTGCATTGTCCAGATCTCAATTCCAACAGCAGCAATTGGATCAAAGTCAGGCTTGTCAAGCTCGAAGTACTCAGGGTTGGGGATTTCCTGGGGCTTCCAGATACCCTTGTAGTTGGGGTTGTCAATCAGTGGTGCATGCCACTTGCCCTTGTAAGCAGGGTTTGACTTCATTGGCTTCTTCCACTCACCACACCCTGGTGCCTCTTCACACTTGGGGTTGTCAATCTTTGGTGCCTCCCACTCACCATCCTCCTCATCATCCCAGTCCTCAGGCTTGCTAGCCTCTGGATCATCAATCTCTTCAGGCTCATCATCCAACCATCCCTCTGGCTTGGTGGCTTCCTCATCCACAATTTCCATTGGTGCATCCTCATCCCAGTCATCTGGCTTCACTGCATCTGGATCAGGGATTTTAGCTCTCTCATCCCAATCCTCTGGCTTCTTGTCATCAGGGTCAGGAATGGTCTTGGATGGGATAAGTGCTGGCTCAAAGTCATCAGCTGAAAGGAAGTTTGCGTCCTTCTTTTTCTCTCCATCAATCAATATGGTCACCTCATTGTTTGGCTTCAAGATGGCCGTGTAGACATGAGAGAGCTTGTCGTATGGGACAGAAGGTGGGGACTTGAGGTGATGCTCAACATACTTTCCAGTCTTGGGGTTCTTGTGCTTAAGGATGAAATGGACCTTGTTTGTTGACCCACACTTGTCCGGACCAAACATAATAGTGTATGGAGTCTCATTGTCAAACTCCTTGGCATCCCATCCAGCTTCCTGGGGGCGAATGTACTTAAGATAGGCACCTCCACATTCCAGGCCATTCTGGAGCCTCACTTCAAACTGTAGGACTGTGGTCCCGTCCTTCAAAGTGGCTGGCTTTTCAAGCTCCTTGATTATGGCATACTTCCTAGCCGGCTCGCTAACAAGGAGACCATAATCCTCATGTCCATCACTCTTGGCATGCTTCCAAACACCTGCAAAATCAGAGCATCGCAACATTTAATCCATGATGACAAAGTACATAGAAAAGGTAGTAAATAATGACAAGTAACAGTCTCAAAGACGAATGACAGATACTGTAGCAAATAAAATCTAAAAGCTGCCTAGTCAATATAAGATATGACAGGTTATCTAAAACAAAATATTCTAGTGACAAAAAATAATGACTGAAAAATACTTGGCAGAGAAAGAGTCAGCATTGTGCATTTAGATAGAACTATCCAAAATACTAAGTTGCATAATATTCCACAATTTTATATTCGCAATTGCTTCAGAAGCAGCTCAACTAAGCAGACCACGTATCAGGACCATGATCAGGACAACAACGCAAAAGCTGAAATCACAGCCGCGTAAATGATCTGATGTCCCTAACAGCTAAACAAGCAAAATCAGAGCAGTTACCGAAACAGTGCATGAAGCCTGTGCTCTGCATCTAAAGAGGTAGTAAATTAAGTACATGCTAACACAAATTCTTCCCATGGCCCCGCAGATCTCGAGCAATACAGAAGTTCAATTTTGCAGAAATTCATGTTATTACAACTAGGATCTGGAACTACTAGTACTCAGAACGACCACTAAACCCACGGATCTGGCACAGATCGAACCAAACAAGCTCACGGAGATCGATGCGTGGGTATACCTTGGTAGTCGCCCTTGCCGGAGACGACCCACCTTCCCTTGAAATCCTCGTCAAAAGACTCGTACAGCAGCTGCAAATCCGCATAACCGGTCACAAATCTTGCACACAACAGTACCGAAAACGAAAACAAGGAGGGTGAAATCTCCAGCGCGCTTACCGGATCCGAGGCGCGGATCTGGACGAGCAGGGCCGAGACCAGCAGCACCAGAAGCGCGCGGCCACCCATGATCCTTTCTCCCGATCTCCTCGAGCCGGGGGTTTCTCGAAAGCTTCCTCCAACCAAAGCGAACCGTCCCTGGGAGGGAGAAGGATGGTGGGTATAAGAAGAAGGCCTCTGTGGAGTCGCGGACGGTGGAGATGGCGCGGAAGGGAGATGGGACGGTGGAGATCGTCCAGTTGGGCCGGTGGGGCCGGATAGAGCGAGGAAAATGGCGTGCAGTGACTTGTTCCGGCCAATGAGAGGATGCGGGACGTGGTCTTAGCCAATGGGTGAGTGCCACCTAAGACGCGTGACGCCTTGGTCGTGTAGGACGCCACGTCGGGTCCGCAGTGTAAAAATGTTATATCGCGGTGGGATCCGCGAGAGGTGGGGCAGACGTGCCAGACCCAGATTGCCATGCCATCCTGAAATTGACGATGATTATTATTAAAAAACTATTTTAAAAGTTTAATGTTCTTTGACTTGAAATACTCACACCATTAATAATTTAGAAATTTTACTATTGTTGTTTATAGGACATTTTCATAACTAAGAAATACAGTATTAGTAATATCACTGGATTTCAAAAATTGGAGAAACTATCAAGCAAAACATAAATAGAAACCAATTATACAAAATATTTGAGTAAAATTTCATGTCAAGCTTTTATTGCAGTTTGAAAAAACGTATTCAAGAGTTAGGGCTAGTTGGAAGAGCTCCACTCCCTCATTCTTCGGATTCACTCTTGATCTCCGGATTAACTTCTGATTCTCCTTGTGAGGTGAGTCTATGGTTAAAAGTGATTTTCTTTGATTTTGTATGTTAAAATCTTAGAATAAGGGGAAGCCACTTTTTTTAGCTCTAGCTTCTTAGCTAATTTTAGGGAATCACTTCTGAGAACCATCACGGAATCACTTCTCCAGAAAAACAGTGTTTGGCATAGCTCCTTCGATTTTGTCTGATTCTCAACTCCATGGAACTCTGCTAAACTGGCCCTTAGTTGTTGCATAAATACCAATTCTTTTAAAAAACAATTTACATTGTTAATTACTTCTAAACTATCAAAATTTCATTTATCCCTAATTTGTCATTGATTCTGAGTCAAATTTGACTATAAATCCAGCAATTTCATCTTTTTTCAGATGTGCGGAGCTTAACTATTTTATGTCGTCTACCCACAAGATATGATGGCAAAGCGGGAGATGCTAGATGTCATATCATGGCTGAGCTCGCTTGTGCTCGTCATGCTAGGACAACCAGGCTCGAGCTCCCTTGTGCCTTGTGCCATGGTGGCTTGGGCTTAGCTCGCCCACGTGCCTCATTAAAAGTATGCCTGCATGAACCATCCCATATGCCATATGCAATAACACAATAAGGACACCTGTTTAGCTGATAGTTTAGTTACGCTTTTAATGACAATGATTAGGAGCTAGGCATTGCAAAATTTGGAGTGAGCAGCTGGAGCTATTTACTAATTACTCCTCCATTTCTATATATAAACATTCCTAGAATGCCAAGACAAAAATAGTCAAGAGGAAAAAAAAGGCATGTGTACCATTCATTTTACACTACCTCATTAATTCATCATCCACCCACAACCCATCAAGTTTTATCTTATCTCTTGGAATTCTTATATTGTGAAATAACATTTGAATCCCTAGAATGCTTATATATAGAAATAGAGGGAGTAGCATGGAGTAGAACTTATTCATTCTGCTTACATAATCTAATTTCTCTTTTAATTTTGGCATATCACATTCCCCTTGTAATGAAGCAAACAAACACAACAACACGGTAGCTTGCTCTGTTTTTTCTATCCCAGCGATCTTTTGGTGTACTAAGCAGCGAGGATGATGCTCACTTAGCAGACGGAACACAGAAATAGAGTATGCGAAATAGTAAAAACGAAATGACAAGATAACAACTCTCATATAAGTGAAGTTAACTTGCTGATTATACGTGTGTTTATATGTGACTCTTGAATTTCCTTTATAGTTCTAGGGAGCCACAACTTTACAATATCATTTTACTCCTGGTTGTTGCCCTCGATTGCACTGAAAGACGATAACTCTCAAAGGCATTCTGGGAAAGCCAGCTAAGCACGCGTGATTCGCGGCTTAGTTGGCCGCTGGCTGGAAGGCAATGCAACGCGGCGCTTCGCCTGGGCGCTTGTCTTTCGCTCGGGGGCTGTTCCTTCGTCGAACGCTGCTATGCTTCGTCCCCAGAAGCTTCCCTCGAAACGTCACCTTCGCTCCTGGCGCTTCGCTTTGACTATCAACCTGCGAGTTTACTTAGAGATCTACAGTTAGTCACAGAAAATAAGGGACTGTTCGTTTCCAGCTATATAATTTTTAGAGGTCAAATCAAAGAGAATTTTATCATTTTGAGTACTAAATAAAGTCTAATCTCGAAACTAATTGCAGACTCCCTATCTAATTCACGAGACGAATCCAACGAGGGTAATTATGGTGTTATTAGAAGATGGTTACTGTAGCATCACTGTAGCTAAACATAGATTAATTAGGATCATTAGATTCGTCTCGCAAATTAGAGGGGGTCACGACATAGGTTTTGTTATTAAATTAATAAAAGTACTACTAAATAGTAAGATTCTCTTTGATGTGACAAGTATATAAATTTTAGAGGGTGGAAACGAACGGGGCCTAAATATGAAGTGCTTGACGTTTGCTCCGCGCGGAGCCGCTTCGCACCAGGCACCCAACACGATCCTCGTTGTTATACGCACCATATAGCGAGAACAGGATATGAACTCCCACTCCTCACTCCGTTATTTATTTACCGTACATCGTGTCCAAGTCCAACAATATAGGACAAGAGACAGAGGAGCCTGGGCACGACGAGCAGTTCGTGATCATGGTCATGCTTGCCGACAAGATTCAATACGTTTAGCGAAAGCTCTGATGTCACCCGTGCTTAGCTTGACTTGTGGTTGGCGTTGCTAATGGTAGCTACAGTACTAACAAATGGTTTTTTCCAGGATGACTTAGCATCTCCGAAAACTCACGAAATATGTATCCTTAAAAATATAATTGTATATAGGTGTGATAATAGCGCTCCAACAATTCTAAAACCGAAATCGAAAAAAATAATCTAAAACTGACTCCCCAGCTGTGCCTCCAAAATAGACATCCTTTGATCCCAGATTTATGAGCTTGGGCATCTACGAGCAACAGCCTCATGTCGGATTTATCCCAGATTTATCCAACAATTCTAACTCCCAATCCGTCGTCTCAGCGCGCCAGGCGCCCAATGCTCGGTGGGCTTGGCATCTACGAGCAACAGCCTCATGTCGGATTGTGCTCGTTGCCTGTCGAGTCCTCGAGTCCCGCCACCGCCTTGCTCTGCGATATGTTACTCAGCCGCGGTGGCACGCCGTCATTGTCTGCAACTATTGTACATGCGAAGCCGGAGGCTAGCTGCTAGCAGAAACAGCTCAATTGTTTGGCTTACAGCCCTCGTCTCACAGAATTGTTAGTTTTCACGCACTTTTGCAGCTTCTCAGGTTTGCTCTTTCAAAATTGCTGCCTTTCAGAAAACCAGGACCGTGCATGAAGTATCACGCACAAGAGAATTAGCTGAAACTAGCCATAGAGCACCACGAGTACCTCAGTCACTTTCTTATTGTCCTACTTAAAATTAAGTAGCCTGCGGGGAGAGTAACAATTGTTGAAATTGAAAACTAAATATCGTCAATATTGTTATCAATGGCAATAAATCGTCGAACACAGCAAGTCGTAGATAACACAAAAAAAGGCTCAATTAGTAGCCACAACAAGTTTAATTTCCAGTATAAGTTTAATTCAACAACAACACTGTTTTGCTTATATGTCTTCGATAAACCATTCTACTGCCCAATTACATCAAAATAGTGATTATGCCCACCTTACTCCGCCTTGGAGGGCTGGGACTTGGAAGCAATGAACTTGATGAGATCAAAGCCCCTACTGGGAGGCGGTGGTCGTGCTAGAGCCACAAGGTATTCATCCTCATCCTCGTTGACATCATCAACTACCTTGTCATCTTCAGTTGATTTATTTGTCTCATCGTGATCACGCCAGATGCCGTGATGACCCTTCCTTGCGTGCTCCTGAAACTTCTCTAGGTTCTTCACAACAGCCCTCCTCCCCCATGACTCCGAGTTTTTCCTCTCAATCTGAGCCAATCCCATCTGCAGAGGCATAGATAACCAAATAAAAGGTAAATTACGATCCAAACAAAAAAAATGGAGGTGCTGGTGCTACATTATTAGGATGCTGAGAATGGCATTACCTCCAACATTTCACCATTTATGCTGATTTCAGTATCGTCGTCCTCATCAACAAGAGTCACCATGAGCACTTCTCCAGTTCCTTGCCCCTCCATTTTAGCTCCTCCATTGCAGCGCTCTTCAACTGTGGCTATGAATTCTCTCTTACCATCTAACAAGAGACCACTAAGATATCCTGCAGCTTGCTCACCAAGATCATCCTTCAGGCCAGGCACTGTAATGAATGCCAGGCTGCATAGTTTGGCAAGAGGAGGAATTGTCAAAATAGATTTATCTGCGTGCCTCAAATGACTATAAGGAACAAGTTCCTGGTTGCCATAGTCAATGTAATATACTAAGAACTCCGGCTCTACAGCTCCTTGATGTTCGCTCACAATCTGCATGAACAGAAGACATGAGTGTGTATTCCCATGTAAGATTGGCATGTTCTAGAATCAAAATTAATAGATGACTCTAAGGTAATACAAATAATATGGAACATATTATTTGTATATTAAATAAGTCTTTCCACCATACCAGCGCTCTATTCCAGGAATTATCAAGGCTGAACTGGGCTAGGACCACATCTCCCTTGACAGGCTTAAATGGAGCAGTATCTGAATGATCATTAGCTTCAAAGGTGTGGACTGGATTATCAAATGGAGCTTCATCTTTGGAACTCCCCAGTTGATCTTTAAATAAAAGAGACCACCTAGAAGGAAGAGAAACTGCATTGTCCTTTGGATTATCTTTAACTTCCAAAGTATCTGATGAAGGATTATTTTCTTGATCTTGATCTTGATCTTTCAAAGTATCTAATGGAGTATTTGAAGTACTTTGTGAAATCTTTGATGAAACACGAAATTCCATTAAAGCAAGTTGTTGCTGAATGGAGGCTAGCCGACGATCACCAACTATCTGAACGTAGAATTTTCCACCACCAAGGACTTCAGTTACACAAACCTGAAAACAATTATGGAGCCAAGTTAGCATAGATACTTTCTCACAAAACTAGCATTACTATATATTTTGAATCTCTCAATGTTAACACCATCTATTTACCTTGAGAGTTTCTCTTTTCTTTTGTCCATGCAAGGGTCCTTGGGGAGTCACTTCTGCTTCATTGTAGTTCTCCCAAACCTAAAAACAAAAGGTCCTGTTAGAATACATTTTAGGAATGACCTATTGCTCTTGGCTTATTTTGTTTATTTTTCGGTCAAATTCTTTAACCAACCGTAAACTGAGACCTCTCATCAGTTTTAATTTTAAGCTTATCATCGGTTAAGCTTATCAACAGTAAAATACTAGATCTTCCAGTGTGTATCATTTACCTATTGTATAAAAGATTAATCGGTATATATCAACAAAATAATGAAGGACAAATTGGCAAGTGTGCTGAGAAATCACAGAAGTCTAGCTAAGTGGATTCTTTCTCTGAATTTTGTAGCGGATCCGCCAAATGTTGCCACTCTAATAGGCCGAAAAGCAACAGAGAAAGGCCACACAGCAGCAAGACGGAGATGCTAAACTGAGCCTACTAAGGATAGGAGCACATTAAAATGCAGCAGGATCTCGAAGTTGATTGTATAGACAAAACATTGACTGAAATCAATAAAATAAAAAAAATAGATGATACATTTAGCAATTGTGTAACTTTTGCCTAATTTTATATTTCTTATTTAAAAATTAAAAATAGAAGTGCATCACCTTCAGTTTCTTCGTCTTCGCATATTGTTCTGCTCTCATGAGAGTTTGGACATCTGGTTGTTTATTAAGACCATAGGTACTAAGCTTTGCAAGACCCGTTTCCAAAAGAACAGAAGCCATATTGGTGTTGGATTCCCATAGGTAACCTAAGAATGTTCCGGTTTTGTCCACTGTTTCAATCTGAATCTGCACAAGCATTTAACATCATTTAGAAAAGATAACACAGGAAAGTGATCCAAATGGATATGAAAAGATAGTACCTCCACATCACGTTGGAGTATTTTCCTCCTCATTAAAGCTATGGCATCATTGGAATAGGGCTCATTTTTACCAGGGCACCGAACACCCGAGAATGAGAAGGCAATGGTGATAGTCTCTTTAGGGATTGTTAATTTGAAACGGTGTCCACTGAAAACATATTCAACAATAGCAGTATGCCTTATGTTTTGCTGCAACAAGTGAAGAAACTCTCTAGCCTTCTTCGCTGGAACCTGGTGAAATGAAGAGTAATAAAAAGCTAAACAGAGATGCAAAACATGGTGAAAGAAAACAAACAAAATTGTTGTATGGCAAAGCCTCACAGTTGTCAAATCGTTCGTGTGAGTAACAGAATAATCCTTTTTAGAGTGATATCCTTTCTTCGCCTTTTCTGCTCGAGAATAGGCTGCCAAGAGTGAATCATAATGGTGTGACCTGTCCTCATAGTCTCGATGCCTAGTGATATCAACAAAGCCTCGTGAAAGTAAGAGCTCGGCGATGTTGATACCAAGAGGGTTTCCAGTGCTACCATTAGAAGGAGAGCCAACTCCCTCAGCCTGGGAGGGTAGAAATACTGATCCATAATCCAAAACTTTTGTGTTAATTTTATCTTGAACAGCATAAGCATCCATAATATTGATCCTCCTAGAATACTCCATTGACACAGTCACCTATAAATGCCATAATCACGTTATGAGATCATATTAGTACAAATCTACATCTTGAAACCTACAAAGAGCTAATAGTATATCAAAAGTCATTGCTTATATACCTGTTTACCGATTAATCGTGTGCGCAGGAATTCCTTGGCTGCTCGAGCAAAATGCTCAATGATTTTGTTTTGTCCAGGAATATTAGTAGCCAATTTAGGAGGTCTAATGCTTGAAAGGTTTATTTTTCTTTCAGCTGAAGGACTGCCAAACGGTGCAGCATCATCTGCCACAATTATGCAAGTTCCATTCACGATCTCTATTACCTGAAAACAAATTCATCCAAATAGTAAAATTGATGACAGACATAACTGTATTTGTGGCCTTATCAAATAAACAAATAATAGTGCAGAGACTTATCATATGAGCAAAACCAAACAGGAAATATATCATTTGCTGATTTAAAAAATATTTCTTATATCAGACAATTTTTCAACTTTATTTCTAGGGGAAATTTGGAAAAAGTAAAAAAAGAAAATTTAGTGCGTTTAGGAATAGCATTTGTTTACTACCCTCCATGATTCAACAAAAGTAATATATTCTGCTCCCCAGTGGTCAATACTCTTTGACAAAGTGCACAGCCGACACTAAATTATCTGCCAATTAGGTAGCATCCAAACCCAAGACTATGTCTGGAGCTGCCACCCTTAGTTCTAACGCATGCATGTATAAATGTCAGCTTTTGCAGCATGATTGAATAACACAAAAAACAGCATGATTGAATAACACAATATACATCACAACGCTAAATTGATTGGCTTTTCACTGCCAAAAATAACAAATCAGGCTACCTAATTGGCGAGCATGCTCGCATGGCCACAACTCCCCCACAATATCCTTCGGACTAGATAGCTAATGCAAGCTTAAAGAAGACATGACTCAATCTGAGCACAAACTTATAAAAAAGCAAGATGGACAATTCATAAAGTGTCAATCTTAAACAAACCAGATTAACAGACTAAGAGGAAGGGCAAAACATAACAGTTGAAGAGTATTTTTGGAAGTGAACTTTCTCACAAGAATTTAATGTTCCACGCTGTCATGTTTTGTACAAAACTTAATATGAGAAAGTGAACTAACTCTTCCACTGAATTTTTGGTTATGGATTGGCCTTGTATTTGTAACAGGTGGCTGAAATCCCGTCCAAATCCTTAGTTGCTCCTTCTTAGCATGAAGTTCAGCATTCTTCAATTTTGTTTTAATTTCACCTCCAAGCATGTTTGCAGTCCATTCCATATATTTAGCGTACCCCTGTATGGAAAGGTGATCGCAGGAATTCATGAGTTGAGAAGTTAACAAATGATAGCATATTGTATTTTACGTGACGAAATAGTGCATACGTTTTCAACAAGCTCAAGAGCCAAGTCTTTTGCAGCGTCCCCATCAGAAAAATACACTGAACCAAACATGTTGTTAAAACTCTCTGTACCTTCCAAAACAATCCGCACCTACAGAAGATTGAACAGAAATAGTGATCAGAAAAATAATTGACATGTCGAACTCATAGCACCATGTTGATAGCTCAAGGCAATATGTAGCGGAACTGTAAGAACTCACTTCTCTGTTAAGAACTCGTGTCTCAGAGAAGTGCTTAGCCTCTCTCCCGAACTCAGCTGGTGGAATTTCAGAATAAATAGCAGGAGGCGTCACTGGCACCTTTTGGATACTACTTGCAGAGACTTCTCCATTCACATTATCATCTCCAGCAACTCCAGTCCTAGTAGCTGAGCTTGGATTGTATTCCCGTCTTCCCATAGATGGGGCCTGACAATAAGCTTAAGAGTTAATAAATTTATACATCTGGAACATATTGATTTCATATTTGGGGTCTGCAAGCACAAGAGGGAGAGGATGGGCATATATATCAGGAGTTTAAATTTATACCTGAACTCCAGCAACATAGACCTGGACAAAATCAAAACTAGGAGGAAGCAAACACGAAGTGTACTTCCATCCCGAACTTCCTCAACGATGGCTTCCAAAGCTTTGCCCTTATTTTTGGCAATGTAATCTTTTGCATCAACTTCTCCAAGGGACAATGCCGTCATACTTCTTATTGAGTCGTCCTTGGGTTCCTGAAAAATAAAAGCTCTTTGAGATATCTCATGGCATGGCACTAGGGTCAAAAAAAGGTGGCAAACCACATAAAAGCTGAGGGCCATCTCGATATATAAACACAATGGCGATGACGCCGGGGGTCAAGAATAGCACAATGAATCTCGTATATCTATATATGACATGCATAAAGATTGCGGGAACTATAAGATAAAGTTTCCACAATTATTTGACAAAATAAATTTGCAAGCAGGATACTCCGAATTTGTGAGGAGGAATACAAACCTTAGTCCAGCAACCCAAACCATGTTGCTTGGCACTGTTCTCCAACCTTAGCAGCTCAGCAACATTGAGGCTTTCGTTGACCTTTTGAGCCTGTTCTTTCACCTGACAACCAAACAACATTAGCTAAAATTATAGGAGTCCTTTTCCCAAAAAGAAAGAAAAGAAACGGATACATATATATGAAAATGGCATCAAAGCATTGTTTTCTTGAAAGGTAAATTGATTGATGAATTTCACCTTCGCAAATCCATTGGCAACTATCATGCATGCTACATTCTGTTCACCTACATAAACTGTGCCAAATTCCCGGCCCGTAGGAAGCATGTAATCCACTCGGAATGTAACATCCTGTTTTCATTTTCATGTCATATTAGATGTAGAAACATTGAATGCTAAATACGACCATATATACATGATAATCGCAGGAGAGCTTATATATGTGCATATTATAACCACCTGTCCAATGCACAGCTTTCTCAAGAACTCCCTACTTTCCCAGGCAAAAGGCTCATCTCTTCCAGGGCGACGTGCCTGCATACAGATAGGGAACCCCTTAGAAGTTAGAACCACATATGATGTCACGGTGACATGAGATCTCTGTATGTGGACAGCTATGCAATATCTTACCAGCCTTGGTGCGATGATGGAGCTCAAGGTGATGAATTTCTCTGGCGGGATGGAGTCTGCCTTTGCAGCCCCCGTGATCACCAGGATATCACCGGAAGGCACGGCCTTGACTTTCCCCTGCACCAGCCCGACGCTGCCATGGCTGAAACACCCTTCCCTGCAAGGGTAATAGGCAAAATATATATGTCAGATTTCCCGAAACCAGCTGGTTGGCCCAGCATCTAAAGATCATTTCGTTTCCTAAGAAAACAAAATTAAAAAGATGGCGAACATGCATGCAATGAGATGTGAGATCTTAGGGCTTCATCAGAGCGCAAAAAAGTAATAGCGTGTAGCGGCAGACTATATAGACAACAGTAGATCAATATCGAAGCTAGCTGCTAGCAGTAGCTCGCTTTTACGTAATAGAATTTCATGTTCGATCTGATCTGAGGAGCAAAAGAGATCTATACGGTATACGTATGCATCTGGAGTATACGGATCTAAATAGTACGTGTCCTGATCAAGCACAGCGTGTAGCTAATACATGGAGTTGTTCTCCCTCCACCGTATTGAAAGATCTAACAAATCTAACGAGTGGATTATAGCCCTAACCGTACCGTGACTTCTCCAGGACAGGGCTACGGGAGAAATACCTCAGGAACTCGTGTCTCACGAGACCTGTCCTCGGATACAGACCCAAAACCCACAAAAAAAGGTCACCCGAACTCGGCTCAACTTTTTTTGGTAAAAGGGGGAAAGTGTGGAGAATTATGAGGCGATGCCATACAGGGCTCGCGTGTGTTTCATTATATAGGCTGAGTGCCTTGAGTTACACGTTACATACATGGAATCAAATTATATCTCTAGCTAACTAACCATATCTGGTTCTAGAGTTAGAATTGGTTACAATATCGTATCTTGAATAGACACGAGTCTATCTATATCTCAACACGCCCCCTCAATCGAAAGCTTCTGAAGATTGAGATGTTGCCGAAAGCAAAGAAGTTTACGATTGTCCAGAGGCTTTGTGAATCCATCAGCAACCTGATCAGCTGAACTAATGAATCGAACATCGAGTTGACGGCGAGCCACCCTCTCGCGCACAAAATGAAAATCCACCTCCACATGTTTGGTTCGCCCGTGAAACACGGGATTTGCAGACATATACGTAGCTCCAATATTATCACACCATAAACATGGAACCCGAGGTTGAGGTATCCCGAGTTCGGCCGAAGCTGCTGTATCCAAATGAGCTCAGCAGTTGCATTCGCCAGGGCTTTGTACTCAGCCTCGGTACTAGACCGAGACACAGTTGATTGTTTCCGAGCATTCCAAGATATAAGATTCGGGCCAAAAAAGACAGCAAACCCGCCAGTAGAGCGACGATCGTCCAGAGAGCCGGCCCAGTCTGCATCCGTGAACGCACCGATCAGCACAGACGGACTCTTCCGAATGTGTAAGCCAATCCCAAGTGTATGCTTGAGGTACCGTAAAATGCGTTTAGCTGTGGACCGATGCAATTCAGTTGGAGCATGAAGAAACCGGCATACTTTGTTGACAGCAAAGGAGATGTCTGGACGTGTCAATGTCAAGTACTGGACAGCCCCAACCATGCTGCGGAAGCGAGTAATATCATCAGCACCTAGTGAAACACCAATATGTGTCGAGAGCTTCTCGAAACCGAGAGAGGAGTGGTGACGGGTTTGCAATGCTGCATGCCAAATCGCTGCAAGATGTCTCGGGTATATTTGTCCTGCGACAGAAAAAGACCATCATGAAGACGATGCACCTCAATACCGAGGAAGTAGTGTAGGTCACCAAGGTCTTTTAGGGCAAATTTCTCGCCAAGCTTGCACGGAAGGGCAGTGACAGCAGTATCCGATGAGCTGACCAAAATAATGTCATCAACATAAATGAGCAAGAACATGGTCACATCAGCAGTGTGGAACATGAACAGGGAGATATCAGCCTTGGAAGGAACAAAACCCAGCTGCTGCAATTTCTAACCGAGGCGGGAATACCAAGCACGAGGCGCCTGCTTAAGACCATAGAGAGCTTTATCCAGGCGACACACATGATGAGGAAGAGTAGAGTCGAGTGTACTCTGGTGGCTGACGCATGAAGACCTCCTTTTCCAATACCCCATGCAAGAATGCATTTTGCACATCCAACCGACGTAAGCACCAGCCACGAGAAACTGCTAAAGAGAGCACGAGGCGAATAGTGGCTGGTTTGACAACCGGACTAAAAGTGTCGTCATAGTCGATACCTTGCCGTTGTTTGAAACCCTTGGCGACGAGCCGTGCTTTATGCCGATCAACAGTACCATCAGGCTTCTTCTTAATTTTGAACACCCACTTGCAGTCAATAATGTTGGAGGCCGGATGAGCCGGAACTAGGCGCCTGGTTTCATTCTTAACCAATGCTGCAAACTCAGCATCCATGGCAGCTTTCCAAGAGGGATCAGCAAGAGCGGCAGCAAGATTGGCAGGTGCATCCGATGTAGAAACAAGGCCACCAAATGGAATCATACCCGGGAAAAGTTTCTTGGGCTTGACGATGTTGTTCTGCAGCCTGGTGCGAGGACCCGGTGGAGGCAAAGCAGCCGGAAGAGCATCAGGCTGAGGGGACCCGAGAGCCACGGACGACGCCGGTGAGTCGGATGCCGCAGAGGAGAGCGCAGGAGCAGAGGACACAGCCGATCCGGGCTCTCGAAGCGAGGCCGCACGCGCGGCGAGGACGGCACGAGGCCGAAGATGATGGTGCTGGGCTGCCGATGTAGGCCGGAGGCGGCACGCGGGAGGCAGGTACGGCGGCCTGCGTCGAATCATCCGAGGAAGCAGGCTCCGGTGCCGAGTTGGATTCTACTTGGGTCAGCACTCGAGGATTTTCTGCGGCATCTTGATCTCATGCGGCTTGAACCAGTTGCGGCAGCAAATAACGATCCGTGAGACGTTCCGTAGGCGGCGAAGAAGAATCATGACCTACGAGGCTCATCAACAATATCAGTAGACTTGGGCAGGAGGTCAATGCCTCCGAATTACTACCAAACTCGCAGCTACGCATAGAAGGTGGAAGCAAAAGGATTTGTGAGCGAAGGAGTGCACCCGCATTTGGGTGAAGATTGGCAAAAGGAAAAACCGACTCATCAAAGACGACATCACGAGAAATATAAACACGACTCGTGGACACGTCAAGACATTTGTATCCCTTGTGCTGGCCACTGTAGCCCACGAAGACACATTGTTTTGAACGGAAAGCAAGTTTTCGATCATTGTAGGGACGTAGGTTGGGCCAACATGCGCACCCAAAAGTGCGAAGAAAAGAGTAGTCAGGCGAGGTTTGGAACAATTTTTCCATGGGTGAGATGAAGTCTAGAATTCTAGTGGGGAGTCGATTGATGAGAAAGGCGGCGGTGTAAAAAGCTTCATCCCAAAATTTAAGTGGCATAGATGCATGAGCGAGAAGGGAGAGGCCTATTTCGACGATGTGACGATGCTTGCGTTCGGCGGAGCCATTTTGCTGGTGGGTGTGTGGGCAAGGGACATGGTGTGCAATGCCAAGTTTAGTGAGAAGAGGGGTGAGGGCTTGATACTCACCACCCCGATCGGTTTGAAGAGCAATAATCTTGCGATCAAATAGCCGTTCAACATGAGCTTGAAATTCTTTAAATTTCTGAAAAACTTCAGACTTATGCTTAAGGAAAAAGACCCATGTAAACTTACTATAATCATCAATGAAGCTTACATAATAAGAATAACGACCGACCGAGGAGGGAGCAGGTCCCCACACATCCGAGTAGATTAACTCTAAAGGGAATTTAGACTCACTAGCTGACTTAGGAAAGGGTAAATGATGACTCTTGGCACACCGACAAGCACCACAAATTTCACTAGACGAAGACTCCGCAGCACATGGTAAGTTGTGACTGCTAATGACACGACGGACAATGAGACGACGAAGGATGGCCAAGCCGACTATGCCAACGAAGAGGACTAGGCCCGGCCGACGCGAAAGCACACTTGACGGATGAGGACTCCAAGCACGGGAGGGGGTAGAGACCCCCTCTACACCTGCCGCGAAGAAGCGTTCTCTATGTTGTCGGATCCTTAACCAAGAAAAAGAAGGATGATATTGCAGATAAACATTATTATCGGTAGTAAAACGATGTACGGAGAGAAGATTTTTGGTGGCTTGTGGAACATGTAGAATATTATTCAAAAGTAGCTTGCGAGTAGGAGTAATAAGGGAGGATTGACCAACATGCTTTATCATCATACCCGAACCGTTGGCCGCATGAACACGTTCCCGACCACCATACGTCTCCTTCACCGTGAGCTTGTCGAGATCACCCGTGATGTGGTCCGTAGCACCGGCGTCGGTGTACCAAGATGTGTCCACATCATATGATGAGGTGGCCGCCTGCGCCACCTTTTCTTCACGAACGAAGTTGCGGTTGAACCGCTTCCAGCACTTGAAGGCTTCATGGCCAACCCGGAGATAGATCCGGCATTGGGGCCGGCCACCGGTTGAGCCATTGGCGATGGGAGATCCACGACCCCGGTTGGCCCGGGGTGGGCGACCTCCATCTTGACGTCCAGGGCCACGGTAATTACCGCGCCCCGGGCTGCGGCGTTGGCTTGCACCTGGAACCGCTTGGTGCGTTGATCGTCGAGGCGGGCTTCAGCAGACGAAGCCGTGCGTAGAAGTCACCGAGATTCGGTGACCCAGCTTTCCCGAGGACGTTCTCCACCATCGGGTTGTATTCGGCATCCAATCCCGAGATGATGAAGGAGATGAGCTCCTCGTCATCAAGGGGTTTGCCGGCAGCCGACATCTCATCGGCAAAACCACGCATCTTAGCGTAGTACGCGGCAGCAGACATGTCGTCTTTTCGTGTTGTCATAAGCTTGTTGCGCAGAAGAATAATGCGCGCCCTTGACTGTGATGAGAACAGTCGGTCAATCTCCGACCAGGCAGCAGCAGCAGTGGTGTGGCAAGCAACCTGACCCAAGATCTCTCGGGAGAGAGACGTGAGCAAGAACGCGAGCACCTGCTGATCTTGAATTACCCAGTGCAAGATGCGCCGGGTTGTCCTCCTCCATGGCGTCGGCCGTCGCCTTCTTGACCTTCGCCGGCGGGCAGGTGTTGGACCCGTCGAGGAAACCATAGAGGTTCGCCGATCGGATGACAGCAAGGACCTGCGCCCGCCACGGATGGTAGTTCTCACGTGAGAGCTTCTCGGTGATTGGGTGGGAGAGAAGATTGGGAAGGGAAGCCGAAGAGGAGGCCATGGCGAAAAAAGATCTAGGCGAGATTGGAGGAGGCTGGCTCTGTTACCATGTGGAGAATTATGAGGCGATGCCATATAGGGCTCGCGTGTGTTTCATTATATAGGCTGAGTGCCTTGAGTTACACGTTACATACATGGAATCAAATTATATCTCTAGCTAACTAACCATATCTGGTTCTAGAGTTAGAATTGGTTACAATATCGTATCTTGAATAGACACGAGTCTATCTATATCTCAACAGAAAGCATACTCATCGAATCAACGTATAGGTAAAACGAGCAAAGAAACAACAGATCCGGCGATTCCCGCAAAAATACTCATGGTTCCAACTTTCAACCAAAACCTACAACGGATCCGCGGACCGGAACATCAACGAGGACTAGATCGATCTAGCCGGCGGCTTGGGATGAGGCTACGTACCTTGGGGCGCGAGAAACCTACCGGGTGAGAACTCCTCCTTCTTGGTCGCTGTGGGAACGACGGGAGGACTCGCTAGCTGGAGGAGGGGTTTTGGGGGCGACAAAAGGCGGCGAGCGAAAATTCGAGGGCTAGGTGAGAGAGAAGGGGGGAGCGAGGGCACCGGTGTGTCGGCCTATTTGTAGTGCTCGAGGGGATAAGTAGAGGGTTGTTGGGCGGATTGCGACACAGCTGTCTCGAGTCCCTTTTCGGCCTCGTCCGATGTACAAAAAGTCTTTTTTTTAATCAAGTATGTACAAAGAGTTGCCAGCCGGAGTAGGGCTGTATTTCGTTTCCCTTACTAATAATAATGTTGCCATCCGAGGATCGCGTGTACCCGACTCAAAAAAAGGGATCGCTCTGTACCAAGGACATCGCTGAAAATTTTTGGGCTTGTTATTCTCAATACTTAATAGAGCGCAATGCTAAGCTGTTGGTTAATTATATGATGTACATACAAAGATGCTAATAATTACACTATTTATAAATAGTCATTATGGGTATCCATCATCTAAGAACAAGCATTTAAAAATGGAGTACATCACGCAATCACATGTGCTTATGTTAGACATGAGAAATAATTTTGTCATGAATTCCGAAGCGATCGAATGATGCACGAGTTGCTAGCAGCTTCGGTTTGGCGCAGTTTCTTGAGCCATTGCATGAGGGTTGAGGCTACACTTAATTAGGTGGGTGTATATGTGCATTACCATTAACGGGCAATTTCTTATTTGCCATTGCAATTTTCTCTCTCTAGGACAATTTCTCATCGCATGCCAAACGAGTGTCCCATTAAAGAGTGATCTATAATATGTTTGTAATTAAGAGAGTAACATAGAAATAATAGACTTGCATGAAGATGGTGAATCTGAATTAGTTACTTCCATGCTAGCAACTTCAACTTCCATCGCACTATTAATGGCATGATGACCCCATCGATGCCTTGGACATGATACACAAACATAGGTGCTTCTCCTTCCCCTTCCATGCGCGGCGGGCGGAGGAGCAACAATATCGGACTAGCGTGCCTTGAAAACCTTACATGGTCGGTGGCGCCTCAAGGACAACTAACATCATGGGTGAGATAGTGTTGTGGGATATGGCACAACCATTAAAGATCCTATTGTGACTCGCAATCATAGGATGACAACTACATAGTGTCAACATGACGACTCGTTTGCGTAAGGATGGTGGTAATATGTGACAACCCACTATGAGAGAGGAAGGCATAAAGTTTTGGATTGTTCAATGTTGCTCAACTACAAGATAGATATATAATTATTTTCCTTCGTTGACTGTTCTTTTTATTCCTAGGCCACCTTCTTTTAAGAGTTACTTCCTCTATCTCGGTTTATTTGTCATTCGGAGGTGTTTTTGAGTGTCCGGATTCATATGATGTTCAATAAATCCGAACACACGGTATGTCTAGGTTCAAAGAATGTTCAATGAATCCGGTAGAAGGCCAAAACGACTAATATTTGAGACAGATGGAGTGTCTTATAGCAATATGCATCTCTTTTATGTAGAGGCTAGAATATCAATATATAATCTTTTCTAAAGAAGGGTAAGAACTCAGTCACGATGAGTGAAGGAAACACATTGATGTGTGGTGGTAGTGGTATAGCTTCATGAAATAATGAGGGGAGAATGGGAAGATCGATCAATGCTGAGTTCGTCATCACAAAAGGTCAGCTGAAAGACATCTTTAGGAAGGTACTTGAGCTAAAACGACACTGGGAATTTTTCCTCACCCAAAACGACACTATCTATGAGACTGAGGGAGTATTATAATTTGTTATAGTATTCTCGGTCAGTCAACGGTAGTAGTTAGTGACATGCATCTAGGTTCAGATCATGCATACTAGCTTTAGGGCCACTACATCGAGATAATTGGTCGCTAAAGCCTTGATCCCAGTACTATTTTAAGGCCTAATGTAGTCAGAAAACGCTACAGCTTCCTGCATCACCAAACCAGTTCTCCACGTCCAAGGATCTTCGGTTTATTCCAACATTCTCTTCAGTCGTGATAGGGTCTTCAGTCTCTCTTAATTATAATTCCATGATCATCACCCTTTATCCCTTGTTTGCTTATATTCCTGCTCAGGGGCAGAAATACACAGAGGGCCGTGGGCCAAAAAAACTAAGTACGCTTCCTAACATTTCAGGTCCATCTACCATATACATCAACTTGGGCCATCTTAATTTACGCCTCCTCCGGTCCTCCCTGCTCAAACTGATCGTACATTACGCGTAGAAGGCAGAGTCATCGCAAGACGCGAGTCGTGACCTAGCTACACGGTGCTCTCTTGCTTATATTCCTGCTCAGGGGCAGAAATACACAGAGGGCCGTGGGCCAAAAAAACTAAGTACGCTTCCTAACATTTCAGGTCCATCTACCATATACATCAACTTGGGCCATCTTAATTTACGCCTCCTCCGGTCCTCCCTGCTCAAACTGATCGTACATTACGCGTAGAAGGCAGAGTCATCGCAAGACGCGAGTCGTGACCTAGCTACACGGTGCGCTCTCTCTCTCTCTCTCTCTCTCTCTCTCTCTCTCTCTCTCTCTCTCTCTCTCTCTCTCTCTCTCTCTCTCTCTCTCTCTCTCTCTCTCTCTCTCCATCGAGCTCTATTTCCGTCTCGCTCCCTCGGTCAAGGCTCTCACGTTAATGATCTTTTGTCTATTTTTTCTCACTCCAAATTAGGGATTGGACCATTATTCCGTATCTAATTGGCGCTGAATCAATTGATTTTGATTTGAAGTAGAATTATGTAAATGAAGAAGAGGTCCAGGACATTAACATCATATTTTATTTGCTACTGCCATTGTTGTAAGAGCTTATTCAACTGTGATAATTATAGACTGACCGGAGAAGTAAGATGGGGGTACCAGGTTGAATCATAAATGAACGACATATTTTTGCAAACGTGTCAAATAATGACATTTTATATCATTTTGAAGTAATGAAGTTTCACATAAAAAAGCTACCTAAAAAACCTCCTACTGGTGTTAATGCTATTTTAGATTCATTAAATTATTAAAAGCTGTGGCAATTTGCATGACCTTGAATTTGTGACAATTCTAACTTTTGTTTCTTTCTTTACGTTCATGTGTTGTTAATGAAGCAAGCTTGGTGAAGCAGAATTACCTGATCTTTACTAAATATTAGGTACTTTAATTTTTATCTCCCTTTAATATTATAGTGTCATTTCCCCTTTTTTGCATCGGTAGCTCGCTGGTAGTAGTTATCTTGAGTGAGGGCTGAGGGTAAGTGGCCCTAGTCATGCGGAGACCAAAATTCTGCCACTGTTCCTGCTCCTTGTCTACGGACGTTCATCATAGCTTGCTACTCCTACAAAACTCCTCCAATGAACGTATATCTTGTTGAGTCAACCTCCTTCTATAGACGTGCCCAGTATTTCAAGATCAAGAATACACTAGCATAGAAAACTATCTCAGAAGGAGATCGTAGGTTTTTTTAATCAAAGCATATTTTGTTTCATATCCATGTTGCTCAGCAAACAGATGGTAGCTCAGCCTAGTGAAAACTAGGATTTTTGTTTTCTTTGGCTTTTCCATTTGCGGGCAAGTGATTTAGGTCATAATCTAGCTTCTAAATCACACTCCCCCACATCTTTTGTCACAACACACCTTAATTGTTTCCATTATAATTGCACGAAAGCACATTTTTGGGTTTCATTTTATTATCTTCTTGCTAACCACATGAAAAGTTTGAGCTGTTTTCTAACATAACAGAAGGGTGTTTCTCTACTGATTACATAATATATTAATAATGTAAGTTACAAAACAAGGGAAGTAAAAAAACAAAAGAACAAAGAAAGAAATACATAATAAAATTTTGATTTTGAGAGGTAGCTTTGCCTTCCGCATTGTGTTGACTGTTGTATTTAGGGCAGTGGCGAAATTTTGGTCGGTGAGAGATTAGGGCCACTAATATTGGCTCAAGACAAATTTCTATCAGCGAGTCACCAATATATAGGGGGAAAAGCAAAATAATCTACTCTAAGTGTTTCAATACTATAATTAACAGGTTTGCCAAACTAAAAAAGAAAGTGCGACAAATCTTAATTATCTTAATAGTGAAGATCTTATATTTTTATCCTTCCATTTCATTGGATTCAATATGAGTAACATTTTGCTCAGCATTTCTGGCTCCAATTTTTTTTTAAGTACTGCTATAGGTCCAACTCGATTGTCCAACCAACTTCCAACCAATACAAAAGATATCACAGTAAATATGCCCAAAAACATCGCTTGTGTCTTGGTTGGACACACTGATTGGACAATTGGGTTGGCTCTACAGCAACTTCCTTTTTATTGTAGTAAGATGAAGCGTCATTGATCTCTTGATTTTTGTAATTCTACTAAAAAGTACAGGACGTAGCAGTATGTATTTAGCTAGCTAGGCTAAGCCATTGCGTAAGATAGATGAACCTAGATATTAAGGAGAGATATTAAGTTTTTATGGGGAAAAAATTCTATGCAGCACGTCTGTAAACCCATTGATTTGCAGTCCTGGCTAGATCGGAGCTACGTGTCCTCTCAATTAAATCTGAACGCTTGTCCAGGACTGGCTTTCCTTTCGGCGAGCGAGCCGTCGAACAAGCCCCACATAATCCGTCGGCTCGGCTTCTCCATGAAAACAGAGGAATATGACTCAGTTTCATCCGTCAGGGGAAAAGGGGATCTTGCAGCTCCAATCCTTGGTGACGACGGCCATGCAAAACTACTGCCAGATTGAGGCGGAAAACGGCAACGAGATGACGCGAGGTTGAGCCTGTTGCCATAGCCAACGTCCAGGATGGAACATGAGGCCCTGCCATGTTATCAAGATACATCTGCTGACCGAGTAGTTACAGTTTGATGAGTAAGAATATGCGCTAGTCCTAAACCTCCTTTGGTCATATGTTCTCATATGTTAAAGCTTTTTGACATCCATCGTCTGATTGTACTCTTGCCATGAAGTTTTCTTTTTTCTCGTTTCTGGACCTGTTATGTTTCGAAGTAAGCAATTCCGCCTGACAACTGACGAGCTGATAGCAAACAAAAAGTCTAGAAAAGGCAATGATAATGGACAGAAAGATATTGAATGAAATCTCCAAGACAGGATTCTCAACGGTGCGAAAGCATCTAAGTATAAACGACATGTACTACATTGTCGCTAGGATGTGCCGTTTCTTGCTTAGGGAGGTCATCAGTCCTCGTGGTCGGTTCTTTGACGAGCAAAGTGAAGTGACGAAGGAGCATCGGTCACTTTTCGAGTGGTGCGGCTCGAAACGACCGTACGAGTCCGATGTTGTTGAAGATTCGTATAGTGTAGACTTAGTTTGAAAAAACATTATCACGTTCACATTATTAAACCTTTGATGAATTTTGTAAATATTTGCAGATATTAATGTGATGTAATATTTAATGTTAATGTGATGTAATTATGGTTAATGTTATGTAATTGTAATTTATTATTTCTAATGCGTATTTATTTTTTTATTGTTAAAAAAGTAAATAGCCACGGTTCACTTTGGCAACCGTGGCTATAGTGGTGTCCACTATAGCCACGGTTGATTTACCGAACCGTGGCTATAGTATTTCACTATAGCCACGGTTTACATGACGAACCGTGGCTATAGTGTCCTTCTATAGCCACGGTTGGCTATGTCAACCGTGACTATAGTACGCCACTATAGCCACGGTTGACATAGTCAACCGTGGCTATAGTGGCGTACTATAGCCACGGGTGTTCTGTTTTCCGAGGCTACAGATGGTTTTCTGTAGTCTCGGAAACATAGCCACGGTTGGGTTGACCGTGGCTGTAGAGCCCCCAACCGTGGCTACAGTGAGTTTTTGCTATAGTGTGAAGAGATACTCATGGCTTGTTCAAAAGCTTTCAGTGTTGATCCAGTGAAATGGATGCTCATTGGAGCTGAGACTTGATGGACGAGGGTGACAGGGGAATTGATCAAGGCCAGCTTAGTGTGAGTGGGTGCAGGACAGGACTGGACCAGCAGCATCCTCAACAAAACATCAAGCCTAGGGAGGCTGGAGGCACCACGTCATCTTTGGCGGCCTGGACGTCGACGAGACCCAGTACCATGGGCGGTGGTGACTCATGTTTTCTTGTCTGTTGGTTTCGTTTTCACGGGAGAGACTTAGGAAGCCGAGCCGACGGATTGTGCGGGGGTGGTTCGACGGCTCAAGACCAGTGAAGGGTAAGCGTTCAGATTTAATTGAGAGGATATGTGGCTCCAATCTATATAGAACTGTAATAGAATGAGTTTACATACGTGGTGTAGATAATTTTTTTCCTTTTTCTAGGCCACGACTAGGGCCATGGCCCTAGTGGCTCTGTAGAGAGTTCCGCCAAAAGCATCATTAACAACAGTTTCCGTAAAACCAATTATAAGGATCGTGAAAATGTCAATTTTAAGGATGCTGAGAGCCTGTGCTATAGCAGGTGTTGTATATTTGATTTCCCTCACATTTCTCTCTGGTTTGTGTACATACGGTCCCAGCTATGATCGGATCAAGACTCACATTCTCCTGTATATGTCAACACTAATGTCTCATCCTCTATGTGGATTAGTGGGAAGCTCTTGGTCTTTTTTTTCTTAGCGAATACACTGATCTTAAGTGGTTCCTCATTCATCGTGATTTTTTCATGCAAGCCAGACTCATATCTACATAGATACTCGTACATTTATTACTTCTCTTCGAATTTTCCTATTTATTTTATCCATTGTTACATAGCTTGATCTCTTTCCTCTGTTTACCTGTACTTATCCTTAATTTGTTTCAACTCTCACATAGATTAGGCTGATGGGTCTATATAAAGATTAGTCAACCGAGATTAGTTAGACTCTATCTGCACCGGTGCACCTTCTTTTTTCTGACTTAAGGTAATATTTGCTTAGTTTAGTACTCCCTCCATCCATAAATCTCAAGCGCATTAAAAATACTATTTTTCTAGAAATCTCTATCATATAGCAGTTAATCACTCATTTAATGAGCATGTGTCTCTAATTCCTATGAGTTAATTAAATGAGTTAAATGGAGTGCTATGTTTAATTGGCTGCATGCAAGATAAAGGTGAGAAATGATTGGTTGGGTGCGTGGCCTATGGGTCCAACATCTTGAATTGTGCAGGATTAAAGCAAACTACTCTCTTAACTCACATTTGTTGTCACAATGTCGAGCTCAAATATGCTTAAGATTTTTGGATAGAGGAAGTAATAAATTAAGATCTACTTCCTCTGTCCTATTGAAAGTGTCACTATGATATTAGTATCAGTCAAACTTTTTAAACTGTGACTAGATTTATAGAAAATATTAGTAATATTTATATCTTTAAACTGTGACTAGATTTTTTATAAGAGATAGCTGCTACCTCTTAGCTAGCTCTACTATTGGGAACGCTCTTAGTCAACCTCTACAGATAAGACAGACAAAAGAGAATGGATCAAATGGGAGTACATGTGTCGCTTTGGGCGTTCTTGCCCATCTCCACTATGACAGCACACACACATGCGCAGAAGCTAGCCTTCAGCCTGCAAAAAGCATGGGCCTTTCATTCCGTTTTGAACAGTAAAGCCTGGATGCATCTTCTTAGGGTGTGTTTGGTATCGCTTATGCATAAAATACTTATAATGCTTATTATGTTAAAACTGCTTATAATGCTTATTATACATAAGCTGATCAATCCGTTTGGTAAAACTCGCTTATGCTTATCCATCAAAACTGCTTATTCACATGCATAGCATTATAAACTATGTTTTGCTGCTTTACTCAAAGTTTTATACTAGTACAAAATTACAAAATGCTTATAGATGCTTATACACATAAGCAGTTTTGTTATTTTCGTTGTTTAGCACTATAAAATGCTTATTGAGCATAAACAGTTTCAATAAACACTTCTATAAACCGTACCAAACGCACCCTATACTGCTTAAACTTTCAATGGCCGCGCGTTTACCGTTTTTTTCTTTTGTGCATCCGTGCGAATGCGACCGTGGCTTTTGTGCTTCTTCAGACGGAAAGTCAATGGATTTGGATGCCAAGCTGCGTGGACCATGTAGATGAGCAAGTCAAACTATACGAATAGTAGATGCGATCCTGGCAATAGCAACAACGTTGACCACCTCTCCGGCGAAACATCAAGCCGAAAAACACAGCGGCAAACGCAACTCAGCCAAATTTTACAGCCGAGAAATTTTGTTAAACACCCAGGACATGGCCCACCTGTCACGGAGTAAAAAAGTTAATGTGGGACCGGAGAGGCGGCGGGTGGTTGGGTAGGCAAGCCCGTACGCGGAAGAAACCGCGGCAGCCCAACAGACGAAAAGAGGGCGCAACCCAACGGAAGCAATCAAAGCGAGCCAGCCAGACCCAGCCGCGCTGCTCTCCCAATCTACGGCCAAGCCTTCGACGCGGCAGCGCGCGACCGCCAGCCCCGGGCCCGTGAAATCGCCGACGTTCACCTTCTGCCGCCGCGCGCAGCCGCCTGCGGGTGGTATTGGTATGGCTCTCCTCCTTGCTCGCTTTTCCTTATTCGGAAACCGTCGCTGTTTCTTCTTTTCCCGTGGATTTTGGGCGTTCCTTTATGCGGCGGCGAGTGGCGCGCCGGGGTTCCGGCCGGCGGACGCGGGATTGATTGGAGCCGAATCCAAGTTATTTGGGGATCTCGTGTCGGTGGTTCGCCGAGTCGAATCGATTGAGTTTGATTCGCAGGTAGAGCTCTGCCACGAATCGATCCCCAAGTGCGGGCTTGGCTTGATACGGTGTGCAGTTACGAGCTATTTTTTATTGGCTCCTTGTGCTAGTGTCGAATTCAGGAATGTCGGTCAAGGAAAGAAAGGTTGCGTGCTCGTTTGTTCTATTTGGCTTGTCAATGATAGGCAGGATCGAAGTTCTACAAGTTAGAAACGATTTGCTGTTTTGGTGGAAACACCGATACTATGACCTACTGTAGATTCCCAATCTATTTCGAGCATGATTTAGCGGGGTAATGTTATTGTCAAAACTGAAAGCAGAATCTGCTGGGCCTTGCCTGAGTACAGGTAGGCAGGATTCGGTAAAAAGGGTGGACAGAGACCGTATATCATTCGGACTAGCCTACTTAAAACATTTTTATACTTCTAGTACCAATGGCGGTTTGTCTGGAAGGAACAGTTGGCCTTGCATTTGTATGTACTACCTTTTTTAGATAATGGAAACGAGTTCCAACCTACAAAATGTAAGTTTAGGCTCCCGAAATGGGTTCTAGCTCTGATGCCCCCTTCATAAACTTAGAAAGGCCTACACGCTGTTCGGCAGGCCTACAAGCCAGCTTATGCTGGCTACTACAAGCCGAACAAGCACATCTTGAGCACTGTTGCACAGCTGGCTTGTAGGCCAGCCGAACAAGCCCCTAGAAGATAAACTGTTGTAATTGGACTCGAGTAGATATCCTCTTGCAATTCTATCCATGAGAGGTAGCCATCCAATTCGATGTTGTTGTATTATCATGGTTATGGCTCCTTGTGCTTCAACTGCAATATGAAGGCCTGTACCGTACTTATGTAGTTATATATATAGGACGCCTTTGTCAGGATGTACATAGAGTTAGTTAGGTATGGAATCTCCATATGGATGATTTACTATGTCATGTATGCTAAATACATGTGATTTGTGGCCTTTCCTGCGTACTCTTGAGGATGTGGTTTATATTGTTTGGTTACAGAATATTTAGGACCTAAATACTCATGCAGATTATATTTGAGGAGAAAGATATCTGAGATTTCATTAGAGGCATCGCTAACAAGAAAATGCCATGCGTGAATACATCCCAGTTTTGCAAAATCATATCTGCCAATAAAAAATAATTACACATGAAAAATTTTCAAAGCAGCAATTATGATATGCTATGCCTCTCATTTTTCCTACAGTTGCTCTTATTTTTGTAAGTTAAGGTTATATTTGTTACTATGTACCTTATTTGTTCCCTTTCCATCTTTCAGTTCTATAGTTCTTCTTCAAAACTATATCTCCAATATATTAGTTCTTTATGGATATTTTAATTCATCCAGTAGTTCAGGCACTCTTTTCACGTGCAAATTTAACATCAATTTTTTATGTTACCCTTTTTTTTGTCATGCGAACCTCTAGGTGGAAGATGACACACAGGTATCCAAATGAAAGTGCCTCATCCAGTTCGACATCTATGAGCAGCCAGAAGAGTGAGACCGATGATGACCGAATGATTGCAATGGTTCTTACAGAAGAATATGCCAAGTTAGATGGTGCTATGGCCAAACGTCTAACGAACTTAACTTCAATTCCCGTGAGATATCTCATGATTTTCTATTCTTTGTATTTCTTTCTTCCTTTACTTCCTTGAACACACAATATTTGTTTGGCTGGCACACTCTTTCCCTTTCTATACTATAGTGCAGATTTATTGATTGAATAAAAGCTTCTTTTCTGATACTCATTTTACTTTCCTTGTGTAGCATGTTCCCCGAGTTAACACATATTTCCCAACATATAATGATGCCACAACGGATCATTATCGCCTTCTTGATAGGTAACCTGTCATGAACTTTGTTTCAATCTGCTCAAGCATTCTTTCAGTATATTTTCTTATTCTGCAAAGGCATTAACTTTTGGAACGTTGAACATTTGTTAACTGCATCATTACATTACTTTGGCAAATATCTGGGGATCTTGAGAATTTAGTGTAGATTTTGCCTTGCTCATAAAAACACCTTTAATTAAAGTCTGAGCACTTTTGAAATCAGAAGTTGTACCTAGGATCTTGGGAGTGCTATAAACTTTTTAGCAAACATGTAAATCACATCCTTTTTCCTTCCAGAAATTTTCAATTGTGGGGCATGCAGTATAGAATGTGAAATTATGTCCTCATTTGCATGGTATAACAGCATTTCCAAACAATATTTGTCTTCACAGTATGCACATTATGGAGATGGAACTTCAGTATTTTATTACCTTTGGCCTGTATCACCTGAATACCAGTACATTTCCGTGATGTTAAAGATTTTTGCAGGCTAAATGCATATGGCTTGTGTGAGGTGAGGGTATCTGGTGATGGAAATTGTCAGGTTCACCTACTTCTTATGATCATTCTACTTGATGATATTAGATTATCCTGTTACATTCTTGGTCATATATTTGTGTGGTCGTTTTTTTTCTTTTCTTGCAGTTTCGTGCGCTCTCGGACCAGCTATACCGGTCACCTGAATATCACAAGCATGTTCGAAAGGAGATTGTAAAGCAGGTATGTCGATCATTTAGTCATACTGAAGGACCAATTCTTTAGTTATTGGATGCTTCAACGTATGCTTGTTACTTTTTTTATATATAATTCTCATCATTCTGTACTGAATTATATTCATACTCCCTCCGTCCCAAAATATAAACATTCCTTGCTATGTTTATGGGTATCCAGATTCATAGCATCTTTGATGACTCTAGACATTCCTGTTGCCTGGATTTATTGAAGATGCTACGAATCTAGTGAGTAGCTAGGAATGCTTATATTTTGGGACAGATGTAGTATTTCTTAGTTTGTAGTATTAAGAAACATAAGTTTTCTCGATTATTGGCCTGATAATTCCCTTTGATGAGAGACCTCCATGCTTACATGTGTTATTTTTCTCCTTGTGCAGCTCAAGGAACGGAAATCCTTGTATGAAGGTTATGTTCCAATGAAATACAAACACTATCGCAAGAAAATGAAGAAGTATGCCCTTTTTTCTATTATTAACTTTACTGCTTCATTAAAGATAAAGACAGTCCCTGAACTTTTTGTAAATGTAATGTCTGTTTTTTCCAGGTCTGGTGAATGGGGTGACCATGTCACCCTGCAAGCAGCTGCCGACAGGGTTAGTTATCTTTCTATCCAGCTATGCTATGAGCATTTTTGTTCAGCTTAATTTTCCCTCATTCTAATATAATACTGCAATAGTTTTAGCCTTTGCATCACTATGCCAAAATTTTCTATTATTTTGTACCTACTGAAATAAATAACAAAGATAATATGGTACTGCAATAGGAATAGAACCTCCATGAAATCTGTATTGTTGTTCTTTGGTAAACACGAACTCATGATTTCAATGCCTGGGGGCAGTTTTGTGTATGTATATACTTACTGCTGTACAATGTAAGATCCCTCGAGAGTGAAGACGTGTAACGGGTTTATTATTTTTTTGGCAGTTTGCAGCCAAGATCTGCCTTCTAACATCATTTAGAGATACCTGTTTTGTCGAAATTATTCCACAGTATCAAGCTCCACAGAGAGGTAATGTTTTGGAGCGAATCATATCAGTTTTAACTATGCCCTGTTTCAGCATATGTACTGTTTGGACCTTTTAAGATAGCTCACGCACACACTTCTATGCCACTTCACAACTGTTCAACCCAAATAGTTACAAAAGCAAATAAATTTTTCTGACCCCGAAATCCCATGTTTTCAGAAATTTGGCTAAGTTTCTGGTCCGAAATTCACTATAACTCACTGTATGATGCCCGAGGTAAGATACACTATACATTTTATTTTTTTTCTTATCTTTTAACATGGTCTCCTTATCAGTATCCAATACCCTATCTTTTAAGAAAAAAATTCTTTGTTGCCTTGCAGATCTGCCTAACAAATACAAGCCTAGGAAGAAGCACTGGTTGTTTTAGAATTGACACCCAAGATTTGCTTTTGTTGTGGAAAATTGACCTGGTGACATGGCTGTTCTTCCGTGTTCCTTCTGGGGATCACCTCTCCGATTTTCTCCCCTATATAGCTCTGAAGCAACGGCATCTTGCCCTTGCGGCTTCCTCATTACAGCAACACATACAGCATTGAATACAGTTCCTATACTGAAAATGTGGTTGTTCCTTGTAAATAGATACACCTTTAGTGACATACAAATCGATTGTATACCATATTTATTCGTTGTTGCATTCTTTATTATACAGCTATATATTTGTGTTATTCATCAGTTCATTAATTTATTCGGAACGATCAGTTATCGTCCTGGGCCTTAATGTGTATTGCCTTCAGCTGATAGTACGTTTTATTGTCCATGGACCTAATGTGCCTGAACATAACCAGTTATGCCTAAACTATTCTAGCTTGATTTTTCAGAAGACAGTTTTCTGAGTTGATTTTGGCTCTAAACTTGCATAAGAACTCTGGCTCCGTCATGTCGCGTGACCTCAGACCGCGTCGTCAGTAGCCGGCGTGGAAAAGAGCATCCTATATGATGCATCAAACCTAAATTGGGTCTAAAACAAAAAAAAACAGCTTCCAATAGAGTACTCTTTTATTAAATTGTTATCGTTATTGACTTTTTCGCTATGTTTGACCATTTGTCTTATTCAAAAAATTTCTTCAAATAAAAAAAATTATATGCTATATTTCAAGTTTCTTTAGTGATAAAACATATTCTAATAAAATATATGATATTTTCTAAATTTTTTAATAAGATAAATAGTTAAACATAACAAAAATATCGAGGACGACAACCATTTAGTAAGGGAGTTATACCTAAATAGACTACCCATTTTGGTAGCACTGATCCCAGCTACCCACAAATGCATCACGCAACCAGGCCACCCAATCCCCACCTCGCCTCTGCCACGCCGCGAGGCTACGCCCTGCCCTGCCGCTCGGAGCCACCTCCCTCCGCCTCCCCGCCGCCTCTCGGAGCTCGCTGCCTCCCTCCGTCTCGGCGCCGCCCCGCCGCGTCCTGAGCTCGTCCACTCGTCACACCTGACCTGAAGGCGAGTGAATTGGCCTCGCAGCTCGAGTGGAGGCCCAAGATCGGACCGCTTCTGGCTAGCGTATTGGGCTCGCTGAGCTATCTTATTGGGCTCCCAAAATTATACTGCCGGAGCCCACCAGAGAGAAGAGAACAAAAAACCTAGCACGCCGCCAGCTCCGAAGTCCGAAGCAGCCACCCCGCCCCGACTGCGCGCCGGCGCCGCCCTCGATTAGCTCGCTCTCCAGTCTCTACTGTCCCCCCCGTGTCTCCTCGTCGTCAATCTCGGCGTCCCGAGTCCCAACGGCCTTCTCCTCCTCCCTACAGTCCAGGTACTTCCCCCATTCTTCCTCTTCTGTTGTACACGAGAGATCGACGAAATCACATGATCTGTCCATTCTCGTATCACCCGCGCGCCATCGAATCCAAACATGTCAGTGGTAGTATTTGCAATGAGCGTAAATGCCTGGGATGGGTGTAGAGAACGGAATCTGTTAGTTCACTGATCTTTTAGTTTGCTAAAGAAAAAAGTATTCCTTATGCCATTGATGCAGTATATCCTGAGGATGGCTTGGGGTCAAGGTGTTAGAAGGCCCATAGCAGGGCTTCTCATTCGTGTCCAACAACAAACTGCTCGGGGATACTCTTCTTCACCCTTCCGGACTCAAACGTTGGGCACTCAAGTTCCCCCAAATGGTGCGTTCCTTAGGAGATTCAGCTCCGAAGTGTCTGCTTCAGAGCAAATGAACCTGATTAAGCAACTCCGAGAAAGAACGAGTGCTCCAATCAAAGATGTCAAGGCGTCCCTAGTTAGCTGCAACTGGGATATCGGTTAGCTCTTCTTCTTTCCCCGTGGTAGCATTATTTAGTTGACACATCGCTTTCCTTTCTCACTGGCGTATGTGTGCCTGTTAATTTCTTTCAGATGCTGCGCAGAAAGACCTGCGGAAGAGAGGGGTGATTCTTGCTGCCAAGAAGTCTTCACGCACTGCCGCTGAAGGTTTGCTAGCTATTGCACAAGATGAGAAAAGGGCTGCTATCATTGAGCTTAACTGTGAAACTGATTTCGTGGCAAGAAATGATGTCTTCCAATATCTGGTTGGTTTCGTTCCCTATAGGCAATAATAGGCAATAAATTATATCTTCCAATAATAGGTAGCTGACTTGTTGTATTCTCTTGAAAGGAAATTTACACAAAAACCATAACTGTGTTAAGCAATTCTTTTATATTGTTGTCCCAAATGGCGCCAGTAGTGATCAGGAAATTGATTTTTCTGATATTTAGTAGAGTACAATTGAATTATTTTTTTCATGACTTGAA
Source organism: Chloris gayana (assembly GCA_031894775.1). Lineage (NCBI taxonomy): Eukaryota > Viridiplantae > Streptophyta > Magnoliopsida > Poales > Poaceae > Chloris > Chloris gayana. The sequence continues at coordinate 192,605 of JAUNZO010002295.1, forward strand.
GCCGGTAGTTATCAGGAAATTGATTTTTCTGGTGTTTAGTACAATTGAGTTATTGTTTCCTGACTTGAAGAGTAAATATAGGTACCTCTTCCGGTAGTTATAATTTACCAGTAACAGTGCACCATTCAATCCTTTGCTCTCACACTTTATTACACACAAAATTCTCTGTGCCTCATTCTTAGCTGTATTAGCTCCTCAAACTATGCATTGTTTTCATGTGGTTTGCTATTCTGTGGCCAATTTCTTACAGCATACTTTTTCATCCCTTCCCTCGCCTCTCTATGTCTTAGTTGTTCTGCTCCTACTGCAGTCATAAACGGCTGGATATGCCAAGAACATGTATAATATGTTTGAACGTGTACATATATCATGTAAATTTTATTACTTTGACATAAAAGTAGATGTTTCCCCCTTTTTTCTATCATCTGAGTCTGTAAGCACATGTCAACTTCTGATGTATCAGTAATTTGCATGTTTTTGAACTCTGTCCTAGCTATGTATGTGTTAATATTTTCTCTGCGTGACATCATATCGTATTTTTATCCTTCTCTTATATCATCTGTGCTCTCTCACTGTCTCACATGTACAAGATCTTTAGCTTTAATTTATTTATTGTTTCCAATTTCATCCAACATGTAGGCTTCATCATTGGCAAAGAAGGCTTTGTCTCTTCAGAGTCCTGGTGATATTTTGCCTTTTGGCCCTGATTATTTGGAGGTACGGCATTATACATATGTTTTTTAAGATTTTTCTACTTTCAAGTGCTTGAATCCAAGTTTTTCTATCCAGCAACACGAATAATTTCCAGAAATCTGTGTGAGCTAATGTCTAGGATATCTTAACTTGCAGAACATGTCTATCAATCTAGATCATCCTAAACTGAGTGGGGAAACAACTGTCCAAAATGCTGTTACAGAAGTTGCTGCCATGGTTGGGGAGAATGTGAAACTCAGAAGAGGATTCATGTTGTGCACATCAGCTCATGGTGTCGTTTCATCATATATGCATACCTGCCCTCAGCCAGGTGGACAATAAAATCTCAGCTTTTTTACTTTGATGAAGGGCATATCTTCTTTATTATTAAGATCTTATTTCGTTTTTTCTCCATGGGCCAAGTTTGATTAAGTGTATGATAATAACAAAAAAGCAGCATTACCTCATTATACATGGTTCTTAATTTTTAAATCTTTTTCACTAAATAACTAAAGAAAATATCAGCATCGTAGTATATTTTCATAAATTATCTTTATTTATTTATTTACTTTTACATGGTTTATCGCTGATGAATGTGAATGTTTTCTTTTTCTTTGGTAAGGGTATTCAATTTTTTAATGTACTCCCTTGATAAACTGTTCATGAAAATGCAACCATGGATTCACTCTCCTAACAATTTAATTTTTGCACAAATGCTCTCTTGAATGTGCAACTAGGGTAACATGTATTTCCTTGGTAAAAAGTTGCAGTGGCAACATATCATTTCATCCTATATTAGCACATGTTTGGCTATTCCTGACAATGCTGCTTTTTTGTCCTTGGTAAAAAGTTGCAGTTACCATTATATTGTCCTAATTCCTGTTTGTTGTGCTAAGATGGCTATTAGTTTCATTCTATCTTAGTACATACGTTGTAGCCTCCGTATCCTTAAAATAAGAGTTTTTCTGTGTACCAGTGTTTTAAAAAGTGGTTGTCTAGAACGCTTAAGCACCGCAGCTGATCACTCCACTTTCACCTGCGATGTGGAAATAAGTGGGGAGCCGCTTAATCAGGGCGAAGCATGGTTAAGCGTGTTTGATTTGCGTTTTTGCATGGTCCAAGCACGCTCAGCGGCCGCATAATGCTCCAAACTGGGAGTTATGTGATCCTAGTCTTCTTCCTCTCCTACTCCGCTCGTCAAAATCGTGCGCCGCTAGCCTCTACCATCCACCGCTGTCACCGATTCATCCTCCCCCGTTCGCCATAGTCCGTTCCTCTTCCTCAACCGGCAAAGAGTCACCGCACCCAGATACCTATGGATCTGTTACACCTTGCCTCCCTCTCCCTGTTTGAATCAGTTTTAGCCAGAAACTCTTGTAGCTGCCATTCCATCTTACTAAATTTGCTCCGTTTTGCACCAAACGCCTAGGCGTCGCTTAGGCAGCCTAGGCACTAGGCGTAGCTCCTCCACCTGCTTTTCTCCAATGCTTTTTTAAACATTGCTTTTTACTAAACTGAGCACTATTTGGACTTTCTGCATCAGGTTTGGGACGTATTGCTGGATTAGTTACACTAGAAGCAGAAGATAGCAGTGCTTCTCTTGATGCAGTCAAAGAAGTGGGGTCATCTATCGCAATGCATATTGTTGCAGCAAAGCCTTTATTCTTATCAAAAGATCTGGTTTCTGCTGCAGCTGTAGAGAATGAACGTGAGATACTTCGAACTCAGGTATTTTCCTCCATCATATTTGGTTTAAAATAAAAAGCTTAACCGCATTTTAAGTTAGGCATATACTCCCTCTGTCCCAAATTATTTGTCATTCTCTCTGAACTTGGGCACACCGTCTGTCCAGATTTATTGAACATTTTATGAATCCTGGCACCCGAAAACACCTCCAGAATGACAAATAAATTGAGACGGAGGGATTATGATTTTCTTGTACACTGTTTGTCAGTAGCATGCTGCACTTTCTTAGCACGTATTTTGTTCATAAAAAAATACTTGTTACATTGGAAATTTAACTTTCTTATACACTGTTTCCTGCAATGGCATGCTGCACATTCTTACCACCCTGTCATGCATGTGTTTCTCCTTTTCCTAACCAAATTTTCCATGGTTGTGGTAGTTGATTTCATTACAGAAAATGTGCTATAACCAAACATAACAATGTGGACCATAAACTTGTAATTAGTGTGTATCTATCCTGGTATGACCACACTGGCAGTAGATAGAGTGACACTGATGACATAATGTGAAAAGCAAATGCATGAGATTATATGCATATCAATCTGCCTTAGAAGAGGTTTACAATCTTAATATGTTGCTACCATGATGGAATAATCAATGATTGAGAACATGAGACAAACAAAAGTTGAGCTTATCTAGAGCTGTAAGTGATTCTGTCCATGAGTTCACTATCTCTACGGAACTATGTCTATATGATTATCTTCATTTCTTCTAAAGGAATGAACTATCTCTTCATATGATAGTCGCCTTATTTATGTCAAGTTATTTAGTTCCTGACACCTTGTAACATGTTAGGCTCAAAGTTCAGGGAAATCCCAAATGGCTATGGATAAAATGGTGGAAGGTAGATTGAGAAAGTATTTTGAAGAAGTTGTGCTCATGGAGCAAAAATATGTAGTCAATGACAGCACAAATATTAAGGTAAGCCTGTAAATCCTTTTGCCTTGTAGAGAGGCCAACTGTAGCTTTAACCCTGGTTGTGACAAAAAAAGGCCCCTTGCTAAGTTATCTGCTTTCAGTATGTTTCTGGGGAGCCAGCCTTCAGGACCTTTTCTCGGCCATTATTGCAACGCTTTTGATATGTTTAATCCCCTTGGATCGAGTTTTTCTTTTTATTCTTTCCATTTTTATGACTAACTGCTCTGAAGTTTTTCTCTAATAGTTTTATGTTCTGGTATCAATCTTTCCAGACCGTGCTGAATGATTTGTCGAAGAAGGTTGGTTGTCAAGTAACAATTGGCAATTTTATGAGAATGGAAGTTGGAGAAGGAATTGGGAGGTACAATGTTTTTATCTGTCATTTGTCATCAAGTGTTTTTTTTTTTTTGTCTTGATATGCGGTGGTGGATGGTTAGGGTGATCATTTCAGTCCTTTAACATATTATGGTTGACAATCTAGAACAGTATATGCCCATTTCCGCACCAGTTTCTGTTTTTGAGTTTGGCTCATCCAACTTCATTGCATTTTTGCTTGTTCCAGAATCACTGGTTTTGTTAACCACAGATTTTGTTTCTCTGCAGATCTGAAGCCACAGATGAGTCAGAAGCTGTGGCTGGTGCTGCATAGAATTACGAGCAAAGGTGGATAAAATGAGATCATTAGGATAAGGTTCCACTTATTAGATATATTAGTTTCCCAAGAATTTCCGTGGGTTCTCATCGTTGTACCAGCCACAGGACTGTATATTCTGCAAATGCTTACCGAATTAGGATTTGACATCATAACTTCCCCCAAAGTTTCTGATATATTGAAATGACCTTAATAATGCTTTTATCTAAGCATGGCTGTCGTGCACTGAAACCTCCAGCTCCAGGCCTTCATTGTAAAGTTGCAATAACGGCAGTTTCCTTTGAATCCAGTAAGATTGAACAAGTGTATTTATATTGTTTGCATCACCCTTTTGTGGTGATTGGAGAGAGGGTGTGAACCTTTTTGAGCTCATGAGTGTCTTCCTATATACTCCTTCCGTTTCAAATTATAAGACGCTTTTGACTTTTAAAGATTATGTTTGACCGCTCGTCTTATTCAAAAATTTTGTGCAAATATACAAATAAATAAGTCATTTACAAAATATCTTTAATGATAAAACAAATTATAATCAAATTATTACTATTTGTATAAATTTTTTGAATAAGACGAACGGTCGGACGTGAAGTCCGAAAGTTAAAAACGTCTTATAATTTGAAACAGAGGGAGTAGCAGTTTTTGTGGTGATTGTAGGGTGTTAGGGATGAAAGTGGTAAGGAAACGAAAGAAGCTTCAATTGATTTCACTTTTGTGTTTTTTTTCTCGAAAGCAAAATAAAAAATGATACTAGTAGAAATGAAATTATTGTGGTTAAAATAAACTGTATCAATCGGAAATTGATAATAATAATTGAAAATATGGATCCTAATATGTGGGGGATATTTTCAGTGCAAATAAAAATTTGGTACAATTTCATTTGTCGGATCGATATCTAAGGTTCCTTGTTCTTTCCATAATTCCACCTGTGCTGCTTTGGAAACACCTTCCTGATTATCCATCTTTTTTGGAAATATGTGGAAGTAACAAGGGCATTTAAATCATGATCCGACATATAGAATTGTATGTTTGCATCATTGCACTCAAATTCCATTTGCACTAAAAACTTCCACTAATGTGTTGTGATAAGATATATATTTAAATAATTGAATATGTATAGTAACAATAACCTATATATGATAAGTATTAGTACAATTGTATGTCTAAAAGTAAATAAATAAAATGCTACCAGCTTAGGCTTAGCTAGCATGTACCCTATAGCTTTGGAAGTCATTTAAGATACTCCCTCCGTCCCACAATATTTGGCATTCTAAGCTCATCCATTTTTCCAAAATGTTTGTCATTCTCACTTCCCGAGACACCTTTCTCTCTTCCCAATACACCTCTATCTCTATCTCTTTCCTCCTCGTTTCTCGCGCACCTACTTTATTCCTTCTCTTCTTAATCTCCGTGCCTGCAGCTAGAATGCCAAACATATTGGGACGGAGGGAGTACTGAATATATGGAAAAGGACTACAAATGGGAAGATTTCTGCAGTGAAACTACTATTTCAGATAGATTTTATTACTTGCCATTTGAAGGGATTTGCTATATCAAAATATGAAATTTTGAAAATTTTCTGTGGTAATTTCTGTGTTAATAAGCAAATTTGCAGAAACGGTAGCTTTCGTTTGAGCTACCACTTTAGCTTGTGAGCTCCATGAGCAGCTCAAAAGAAGTACTAAGATTCAACAGCTATAAAATCTATTTCAAATTAAACTATATTATCAGCTATTTTCAGTATAAATTTTGTTTAGCTAATTCGTATTAAAATCGTATATATCAACACAGCGGGAACCGCATCGATGGGGTCATGGGGATCACACACTAGTCGTATCTGACCGCTGCTTGGTCTGCAATATGTAATGCAACATTGCTGGGAAATCGGGAATGACCAATGCTTTCACATGCACTTCACAACCTGCTGCGCCATCGTCCGTCGTCGTAGGTGTACTGACCGATCGATCGAAGATACACTACGGTGCTCAACACATACTGATACAAAAGATGCCATCGTCTGATCCGTCGTCAGTCCATACTCATGTGGGAGACACATGTGCTACTAGTACATATGCCTCTCTGCAAATTTTAATCCGCCGTCTGAAAACGTTGAACCAGTTACATATATAACTCAAAGTTGCCAACCGCTAATGACGCCATTTAAACATGATCCAGCCCCGCATCTAAAGCAGATGCATCTCGATCGCATCCTTGAACGCTCGCTTGGCATTTTCGGATGCGTGGCATCATTGACGACAACCCGTCGGAGGTGAGAACAGCTAGTGAGGCAGCGTGCAGACCCATCATCTGAACGATTCTGACCGAGCACGGTGTTGCCGGCCGGCGCCTTAATTTCGGCAACCTAGTTAGGCGCCGGTGCAAGCGCACCAGGTACTGAAAATGAATGAATTTAACTTGTGGCCGCGTTCTAGGGTCAAATCCTCCGTCCTCCCGTCCGGTCGGTGGACGGCGCCATTTTTTCACCGCTATATGGAATTTGGAATCTCACGTAACTAAGCTAGCTACGTACTGCACGGTAAAGCCGGCACCCGCCAAACCTGCCTTCAAACTTTGTCACACCCTACTTTTCATTTCCTTAATAAACTATTTTTCTCTATTATTATATACTAGAAAAAGGGCTATAAAAATTATTTTCTTAAATAAATCATAACTAAAATTAATGCATTCATAGCATCATGGCATGTAGCATTTTTTTTCACGTATTGTAGTTCAATTTAATTTTCCATGCAACCTTTAGAGGCTTAAGGAAACCAAATAAATAAAACAAATAAATAATTAAAGGAAACAAAACCCCCTAAACCTCCCCGGGCCCAAATCCCCCTCTCCCCTCTTCTCCCTTTCTCTTCCCCGGCCCAGGCCCAGCCAGCAAGGCCCACCCGGCCTCTTTCCTCCTTCTTCCTCCTACCTCCACCCCCAAATGTCGCCGCCCCCAATCTTCTCCCCCGTTCGAATCCCGCGCCCCGGAAGCCCTCCCGCTCGCACCCGACCGCCCGCGCGTGATCACCGCCCCCTCTTCTTCCCCTCCCCGCGTTAGCACGACGGAATTGATGTCCAATCAATGCAAATTAAACACGGGCGCCATCACCGGAGAAACGGCCGCCCACGCCGCGCCGGCTCGCCTAGACCCCCTCCTCTCTATAAAACCCGGCCACGAATGCCCCGCAACTTTTCCCCCTCTCGCACTCGAGCTCCCCTGCTCCCTCCCACGCCGGCCGCCGCCGCGTGACCCGCACGCCGCCCGTTCGTCGCAAGCACGCCCGGCCGCTCCCGTCCTCGCGCGACCCCGGGACGGTGTTCCCCACCACCCACCGCCTCCGCCGAGACCGACGCAAGCGAGAAAAGAGCACCGACGAGGACGCGCGACCCCGCCGGACCTCACCACCCCGACCTCGCCGCCGTCGACCCCTCTCCGGCCTCCCCTACTCACGCGCGAGCACTCGGTGAGAATCCCCGTGTGCTCCTCTCCGTTTTCCCCTTTTCGCCGCTTCGAACCAGCCACCGGAGCGCCGTTCCGGCGAGCTCCGGCGCCGCCAATGGCGCCACCGCCTCGATGGCCGCCGGCCGCCGCCACCTGGCCCGAGCTCCCTGCGCCGTCCGATTTGAAGCCGAGGGCCCGGATTAGAAGGGGCTCATACCCCTTCATAATCGGTCCACCGTGGACCATGGACCGCGGGTCCACGGGGCCATGCACCCGGTCCACGGAAATTTAGATTTATTTTAATTCGTTTATTCCCTGGATAATGCATGCATTTACAAAATAACCCCTGGCGAATAATTTAATTAAATATAGGTCCTGTTTTATGCATAATAGCCCCTGTTTAACATTTTATTTACAACCTAGCCCCTGTTTTAGTATAAGACGTAGCTTTTACATTCTAACCCCTGAATTTAATTAAAATTACACGCGCATGCCCCTGTTTAAAGGAAAATTTACGCGTTACCCCTCCAAGTCTATAGTTAATTGCGTTTAGGTCCCCGTAACTTGTTTTTAGCGTAACTTTTGATCCGTAGCTCCAAATTAAGTGATTCTTGCGCCAAAATTCTCGTAGGAACATGTACTTTGCATTTAGGGCATTATCATACTGTTTATTACCTTGTTGCATGCTCTGTATTAATTTATTGCTATGCTTTGTATGTTCCGACGTGATACGCGTATAGTTGAGAACGTCCCGGAGCCGCAAGAGTACGAGGATCTGCAGAATCAAGAGTTTGAAGAGTTTGAGCAGCCACCACCGTACGATCAAGGCAAGTGCCCTTGACGCATTTTGTACCTATTTCTGTCTATTCTATCACATAGTGTAGTAAATGCATGTTTAGATAAAATTGATGAATGCCTATGCTAGGACCTCCTAGTGTTGATTGTTCCTGTATTCCTTGTCACCATGGACGTAGATTTTGGGGATAAATGGGTAGAATTGCTTAGCTTGCTAATTTATTATGCTCGGGTCATTGTTAATCTTAAATGCCACTCCTTTACATTTTCTCGCATGATGAATGATGAACTGGATTAATTAGAAACATGGCATAGGGTTTTGGGTGAATGGTTGGGGGCTACGCCGGGGTGTACCGGTAGTCCCGTGTTTGTTATCACCCGAAACATAAGGACCGGTTCTCGGAGCGATAATCCATGCTAAACCGTACGACCCACGAGCCAAGTATGGGCGCGGCTTGGCGTAGTATACGGTAGATGCCGGTGGAGTACGCGCGAAGGAGAGGGGCTGTGGGTCGGGAGTACCGGCGATCCCGGGGAGGTGTGGTGAGGAGACAAGGTCTCACAACCATCCGGCTCAAGGGAAGGAAGCCACCGATGGCGGGAGTACACGTCAGGTGAGTGGAAATCCTAGTGGGCGCGTACAAAGCTGGAGGACACCGTGAACCGTCTTGGAGGTGATCTCTTGGCCACACACCCGGAAGTGTGTTACGTGTCCGATGGCATTGGCATAATGGAGACTTTAGTCCACCTAACCTTAGGGGACGAAATCACTTCCTCGTGGGGAAATGTGTACAACCTCTCGCAGAGTGTAAACCGTCATGACAGTCGTGCTCACGGTCAAGAGCGGCATGGACCCTCACTTGATTAGGGGACAAAAGGGCGGGATGGTGAATGGTGATAGGTTGAACCCGTGATACTTGGCGGACCTCATTAAAGATAGTAATTAGGATGCTTAATTAAAACCTGATTAGATAGGTGCTTTCTGCATTAACCCCAATAATAGCCTTCCTTATCTATAGCCACATGTCATTCTTTCCCACACTTGCTGAGTACGACATGTACTCACACTTGCTATATCCTACGTTGCTCGCTCAGCTCCAGGAGAAGGTTGGGAGTCGTATGAGGGTCGGGACCGGGAGTACTAGGCGGGCGATCCACCGGTCGATGCCCGTGGCGTCATGGGTGTCTACGTTAATTTACTTCGCTGTGATGTACTCTGTTAGACCTACGGGTCGTGCTGTAATAAAGATGGATGATACAATGTAATAATTCGAGGATATGGTTATTTATATTGTTTATCATTAATGATGTCGCGTATGTGTGATTTAACCGATCCTGGCACACATACGTTAGCATCCATTTCATCTCTCGGAAATGGGTGTGACAGAAATGGTATCGAGCCATATCGATCGTAGGACGCCGACCTAGCTAGAAATGGACGAACTCTAGGAAAATATGTACCTCATATACTTTATTTATGTAAACTATTTTCGAAAATTATATCCCCTTGTTATATATTCTTGTTTTATTGCTTTATCATTTATATGCTTTTAATTGTTTAAATTTTTATCTTATTTCTTCACTCTTCAACTTATAGATGGCACGCACCAAGCGGACCGCACGCAAGAGCACTTGGAGGAACCCGTGAACCGCCTTGGAAGTGATCTCCTGGCCACACACCAAAGGAAGTGTGTAAGTGCTTGGCCGGCACGGGCATAATGGAGACTTTTAGTCCACCCGGCAACAGGGGATGGAATCACTTTCTCGTGGTGAATTGTGTACAACCTCTGCAGAGTGAAAATCGTCATGACAGCCGTGCTCACGGTCAAGAGCGGCATGGACCCTCACGCGGATTAGAGGGATGGTAATGGTTTGGATGCATGGTTCTCGGGAAGGAAACATGCGTGGTTTGGATAATTGATGGATCTATGGAGTTACATCACATAGTAAATAGCTCAGCTTAATTAATGAACTAGACATAGGTGCTTCTATGCCTTAAACCCCGTGTTAGCCTTTCTTGACTGGCCAATCATGTCATACTTTCCCCACTTGCTGAGTACGTAATGTACTCATACGTTTGTTGCCTCTATTTTTGCATCATGCCACAATTCGAAGTGAAGGTTGAAGTACATCATTCAAGGAGACGATGAAGTGGTGGTCTAGGCCTGCGGTCTTCCGATCGACTTCCTGTGGGAATCGAAGGACGCTAACGCTTAGTATAATTTCCGCTGCAATTAATGTAATCTTTTACTTTAGACCTACGGGTCCTTGATGTAAGTATTTAATAAATTAATAAAGATATTGTTCTTTTATCACATAATTTGTCCTGTTGCGTGAAAAATTGATCCTGGGCACGCATACAGATGAATCCGATTTCGGTTATTGAAATCGGGTGTGACAAAATTCTTTGTCGTGGACATTGACTTTGATTACAAGTTCTCGCCATGAAAATCAGCACGTGACGTGTACGTGCTTAGTCATCACCAACCGAGAGAAAAAAAACACTTATCTTGTTATCCAGGCCAATGCACTCGGCACGAAAAGTCGAAAAGCAAGACAAAACGGCGCCAGGCGGCTACCGCCCAGCCGGACCACCACCGCATCGATCATGCGTCACGTTCACATTTCGCAAAACGATAGCCGGGGGACAACATCATTTACCGCGCTAGTGCGCACAGAACGCGTTGCCTTGCGCCCTTGCTTCCCCATCCCACGGTCCCACGCGAATTTTCAGTAATCACTTGGAACAAAAACTTGCCACATACACACAGGAGTACTTACATTAGCGTGCCGGACCTCATGGACGCCACCGACAAAGCTTAAGATCTTATTTGGACATAAAGTTTTTTAAAAAAAAGAGAAATACTAGGTTTTGTAAAATATTTTGGTTTTAGAAGGTTTGGAGGTATTTCGTTGTAACAGGTTTTGCAGTTAAAACTATGATACTGGTAAAAGTGCAACTATTTTAGAGTTTTAAGTACTCCATTCCTGACCTCTTTTTTTAAATCATGGTTTTGTTTGACAATAACTTTTAAACCATGATTTCTTGATACTTCGATTTTGAAAAAACTATAACATCCAAACAGGGTCTAATTCTGGTACAATGAGCAGCATCTAACGTGCTCTGTACCCTTGCAGGCGACACGACTCCAATGTCTAGTCACACAATTATAGTAATGTAATTCATATACGTACATGGTAAGCACTTCTCAGATGGCAGGAACCTTGTTCCGTTATAATAAAAAAAAGCACTTCTCAGATGAGCATGGCACATTGCGCACTAACTGGCTTTTCCTGCTTCATCGTTATTGTAGTTCAAATGAGCGACGATTTGTCCTACTATTAACGATTTGTTCTCACAATGACATGAAGCCTCCAATTTTTCTTGTATGTTATCTATACTGCAAGCAATTGCTTTTATTATCTTTTTGTTTAAATTTAAGACTAATTATTGAATCATATTTGTGTTATACAAGGAGGAGGATGACGTGGAGGATGTTGAGACAATTTTATTTCCCAAAAGCGCAGAGGATGACAACAATTAGTGAATTAGACATGTCGTGTGAAACAATTATTACTATTAAATAAGTGATTTATTTGCTAGTAGTGAATCTCGAGAGAGCGGTTTGTGTCAAGTATATGGACTATTCACTCCGTTCCAATTTGTAAACATTTCTAGAATCCGAGGAAGTAATAGTCAAGAGAGAAAATGTCATATATACCTCTTATTTTACAAGACCTCATCAATTCCTCACCCTTCCAAAGAACCCATGAAGTTTTGTCATATTTCTAGAAATACTTACATTTTGAAACGAAATTTAAATGCTTAGAATGCTTATATAAAGGAATAGAAGGAGTATTAAGTTCTTATGAAATGTTAAATAACTGGTTCATTTGCTAGTACGGACTATTAAGATCGAGTGTTACTCTTATTGGTCTGATAAGTGATAACTATTTTGAGAATGGGTGTGTTCGTTTTCTGGGGTCTAAATTTTATAGCTGTCACATCAAAAAGAATCTTAGTATCTAGGAGTACTAAATAAAATTTCATTATAAAATAAATTACAGCCCTAGACTAATTTATGAGATGAATCTAATGAGGTTAATTAAGTCGTGATTAGAAGACAGTTACTGTAACATCACTTTAGCAAAACATAGATTAATTAAGCTCATTAAATTCATCTCGAAAATTAATACCAATCTGTCAAAGGGTTTTGTCATTAAATTGATCGTCGAAATATTCATAAATAATAAGATTCTCTTTGATGTGACAGCACTAAATTTTAGAGGACAGAAAATGAACATAGCCAATATATACATATGCTTTGCTGCTTTTAAATGTGCTAAAATAGTTAAAATGATCACCTGTCATTCGAGTCTAACGAGTTACCGAACAGTTCGCAAGCCTTCACGGCTCGGCTTATTAAGGTAACGAGCTAAAAAGAAGGCTTGGCTTGATTCGTTAATGTTACGAGCTAGAGTCAAGCCGAGACCGAGCTTGCTTCGAGCCGAGCCGGCTCACGGCCTTCGAGCTTTTTTTGCAGCCCTATTTACAACCGTCCTGTAGCTGCAATGGTACCAGTGCACTAGTACAAGGGATCAAGTACAGTGTGATTTACATGATGCCTTTGCTGAGTTGTGAGCTGAAAATACTAGAGTTACCGGTAGCAACTTGATGACGCTTATCCACTAATAATCTGATTCTCCATTGCTCTTATCGATCGCCATCAAAAGACGCCGGCAAGTAGTGTGCCTTGAAGATCCTCCGCCATGAAACACGCCGTGCAAATTGGAGTAGCTACAGTACAGATTGTCGTCATGCCGTTTGAGCGGAATCACTGTGGATGATGTGTCCAGAAGACCTAAAAATTCCAGCACATTCACATCCACTAGACTGGTGGTATAGCGCTCAATAAGGTATCAGAAAACTGTAATCGAATTTCAGGACAATGTTTTGTTTGTTTACAAAGTCAATCTATCGTGGGTGCGGGCTTCAGGGATACTATGGGTGTGTTCGTTTTCTGGTTCTAAATTTTAGAACTGTTACATAAAAAGAATCTTATTATTTAAGAAGTATTAAATAAAGTTTAATTATAAAACAAATTACAGGCTCCTAGACTAATTTACGAGACGAATCTAATGAGGTTAATTAAGTCGTGATTAGAAGACGGTTACTGTAGCATCACTTTAGTAAAATATAGATTAATTAAGCTCATTAGATTCATCTCGAAAATTAGCACCAATCTGTCAATAGGGTTTTGTCATTAAATTGATCAAAATATTCATAAATAATAAGATTCTCTTTGATGTGACAGTGCTTAAATTTTAGAGGAGGAAACGAACACACCCTATGATGATTAAGCTGCCTCATTTGCACATGCTGGGAATATGAAATTTGTGGTGGCCTTGAGACTGCGGTACTAAACACTATGAGCAATTACTTTGTGCAAGTCCTGAAGTCCCGTTTCAGCAGCAGTTTTACCATTCAGTCTATCCTCGTAGTAATCGTCTCCACTCCATGGAGATCCTCAGTCGTTGGCGCAGCAGCTTTTATAATCAGAGTTTCAACAAGAACAGATGAGGTTCTTCGGTATATCTGAGTACACGGGAATAGTTCATGGAGACAGAGTGAGCAACGCCCAATCCCAGATTGTTGGTACTCCAGTTGCTTGATAGTAAGTTCGTTTCCCTCCTCTAAAATTTAGCAGACTCGTCATATCAAAGAGAATCTTATTATTTATGAATATTTCGATCAATTTAATATCAAAACCCTTTTAGAGATTGATGCTAATTTTCGAGATGAATCTAATGAGCTTAATTAATCTATGTTTTGCTAAAGTGTTGCTACAGTAACCGTCTTCTAATCACGACTTAATTAACCTCATTAGATTCGTCTCGTGAATTAGTCTAGGAGTCTATAATTTATTTTATAATTAAATTTTATTTAAGTATTCATACATATTAAAATTCTTTTTGATGTGACAGCTATAAAGTTTAGACCTGAAAACGAACACACCCTTCCTGAAAGAAGTTCCTCCCTGCACAACTTGCCTGAAAATAACTCAAGCTGCACGGGGATTGATGCTTCAACGCGCAACAGCAAGCACATATTTCGACGCCCGGGGAGCAGCGTTCCTTGACAGATACCGGCTCTGTTTGTTAAAATGAATCCATGCCATGCCCGCTGGCAAAATTATGGAGCGACGGTGCCTCTCTGTCGCAAGCGACATTGCTGTTCCTCCCATAACACTCGTCTTCCGTGTGTGCCGGTCCGGTAAACTGAACCAACAAAAGACGTGGGCGCAGCAGAGAACCTGTACCATACTGCCATTGCCCTTGTACCAAAACTCTCAATCTCCTTCCCGGAATGCAGTTCTGAGCATTTTAATCTGAGTTTCTGACATGCCTTGCCTTGAGTTGCTCCCGTAGTATATCGACGGATGCGGTGGGGCTTCAGGAGAAGAGGACGACGAGCGAGCCGTTCCTGGCGGCCGCGCAGACGGGGCACGCGTCCACGGCGGCCTCGCACGCTTGGCATAGGCACAGGTGCCGGCACGGCAGCAGCAGCACGCACGCCTCGCCGCCGCCGCACGCCTTGCACGATGCCCGTCTGAGCCTCGAGCTCGCCGCCGCGGCGCCGCCGTCCGCCGCCTCGAAGCAGCAGGACTGCGCGTCCTCGGCGTCGCCCTCGGCGGCCGCGCACGGCGACGCCTGGTGGTGGTGGTGGTGGAGCAGGAGCTGGTCGAGCGTGGCGCGGAGCCCCGCGGCGACGGCCTCGTGGCTCCTGGCGACGCCCGCCCACGCCTGGCACTCCGCGGCCGCCTGCCGCGCCCTGTCCTCCAGCTCCGCGTTGCGGCGGAGCGCGCGGCCCAGCTCCGCCTCCGCCGCGCGCAGCCGCCCCGAGGCCGCGCGCTCCGCGGCGGCCAGCAGGGCCCGCGCGTGCCGCCGCCGCGCGTCCTCCAGCCCCAACCGCATCCGCACGCTCTGCAGGAACACGAACCACCATGAATCAGTCGGCCCTTCACTTTCCACCAACCACGGCCTCGATTCCGGCCGATCGACGGCAGTACTTGGTCGCGTACCTCGAGCCTGATGAGCGCGTCGATCTCGGCGTCGAGATGACTGCACGTCCGCGACGGGAGCAGGAGGCCGCCACCGGGACCGTCCGCCGCCGCGACATCGGGCGCCGGCCTGCCGCTGGTGGACGCCACCGCAACACCGAACGGCGCCTGCGCCGCCCTCCCCTGCATCACCGCCGGGACCGGGACAGGTTGACAGAGCCGCGCGGTGGCCCTCGACGACAAAACCATCCGCCACGCGCGCGCGCTTCCTCGGCGGGTCGAACTCGACCCCGTAGTAGCCGCCGCACGTGAGGTCGCTGCGCGGGAGGTCGCGGAGCAGCGTCGTGTCCGGCACCGTCCCCGCCGGCGCGCCGCACCGGGCGAACTCGTCGAGGAACATCGCGGCATCGTCGGCGGGCCGGAAGGGGTGAGAGAGGTGCCGCGCCTGGACGGCCATGGCCGGCGCGCGCCGCAGGGAAGGGCGAGGGGAGGAAGGCGATGATGGTGATGATGATTACAGCATATGTCCTAGTGGGAACGATGCGGTCCGTCCGGGTTATATATACGGCGTGGTTTGGGAAAGCAAGGAGAGCATGACTCCGCTGTGGGCGGGGTGCGACAAAAGTGGGTCCTCCTCGATCCGGCCGGGCCGCCGCGTGGGGCCCACAGGGGGAAAAGGCATGGCAACGGGTTCCGCTCCGCCACGGGTGTGAACGTGACGTCCCCTCTCCTGGTTTTGGTTATCGTCTTTCGCTTCTTTTTTCGTTTTGGCGATCACACGAAATGGGTGTGGGGAAATTTTACCTGGGCGCGTTGTGTTGGTTGGGTCGGGCTGGACGGATACGGTTTGTTGGGTTTCCGTCTTGTCTTTCGGTTGGTGGTGAAAAAGTTGATGGCGTAGCGTGGTAGTAGTAGCGGCAGCCAACGTAATCGTCTCTTGGGGTGACGGAGGATCTGTCATCAGCACTAACCTCTCCATTGATGGTGAGAACGTCAATGGAGGAGCTGTTGCTTCCTTCAGTCAAAGTCCACGCGCGCGCCAGAGACAGCTAGGAGTAGCCACCGCGCCCGGAGATTTGCATCGAGCGGTGAAAACGCTCGGCAACTTCTACGAGGCGCCGTGCGGCGCGCTGCACTGGCTGGTGGGACGGCGAATCTGTCAGTTTCAAACTCGCGGTTGCACGTCTCCGGACAACGCCAAGTGAGTTTTCAAAGGATTATTAGCGGTGATGCCCCGGCAGCGGACGGGAAGGGAAGAGGGGGTCTCGCGTTCAACGCCACCCGGTTGTTGGCAAGTTTGGAAAATCGGTCACACTGCCTGCCAAGGGACGGATCACCAGAGAGATGGAGATGGCAGGGTGGCGTGGTGGTGGTTCATCAGGAACGCAGCCTGCGTCTCCCACATGCATGCAGATGCGGCTGCCCTGGCCGTGCCCGATCTGAGCGAGTGACGCTGGGTCAAGAACAGAAAGCGGGCATCTTCTGCGGCGGAATCGTGGGTAAATTCAGCACCCACCACCACCCCTTATTTCCATGCGCAGGCCGTCGTACTCGTACGAACGCACGCTAATTATGTCGATCTGGTCAGTGCCTGAAGCTCTGATAATGTCCGTGGACCGTGCATATGCTTCTTCCCAGCCCAGCGGACGCGTCCACGCACAAAACACCAACCAACCACGAATACAGTACAGTGGCATACTAGCGCGCTGCGGCGTTCGTACAAACAGACGCACTGCTGTACTTATTGGGTAAGGCTTGATGAATACAGTACTAAGCACGATCACTTGCCCGCGATTAATGCGTGAAGGGGCAGTTATAAAGCGGGCGTGTCGGTGGCAATGTGTGCAGCGCGAGACGGCCCACAGGAAAGGCGTGATGATCCGGTCCAACTAGACGCATGTTCTGTAGCCATCGCATGAATTTCGGCAGGCTAGTCCTGTGCGTGCGTGGGGCAGTGCTGCCTGCCCCGTCCCTCTGGTTTCCCCTGCTCCTCTTCCTGATCGAGCAGGAGGCCGCGGGGCGTCAGAGCTCAGAATCACGGCATGCATGGCGCGGCCGCAGCGTGAACAGAACACAGGCCTGTCAAGCGTCCGATTGGGGTACTAGCTGTGGTTGCGGGACGACGACGGTGACCGTCTCGCCAGTCGCCACCAGTGTGTTCATTTCCTGCGATCTAAATTTTAGAAATTGTCACGTTATAAAAAAATTTATTATTTAAGAAGTATTAAATAAAGTTTAATTATAAAACAAATTACAGGCTCATAGGCTAACGAATCTAATTAGGTTAATTACGTCGTGATTAGAAGACGGTTACTATAAGCATCACTTTAGCAAAATATAGATTAATTAAGCTCATTAGATTCATCTCGAAAATTAAGCACCAATCTGTCAAAAGAGTTTTGTTATTAAGTTAATCGAAATATTTATAAATAATAATATTCTCTTTAATATAACAGATGCTTAAATTTTAGAGTGGAGGAAACGAACACACCCCAAGCACCGATCGCAACATCCGGTATCACGCGCAGATCGAGCCAGAGACCACGCTGGCTTGGACCTTGGTTGCAGGTCCCCTCGTTCCCGCGAATCGATCTGCGACGACGATGATGGCTTGGCCACTGCGTTCCATGCCAATACTTCCGCCGCGGGCCCGCCACGCCACCCGCCTCGCTTCGCAGATCGGAAGCACGCACCGTACGTGTGGTGTGGTGTGGTATCTCATGCAGTTCTGCTGGCACCTGTCGTTTGGTGGAGGAAGTACTATGGAGGCGTGGATTACTTTCACTTTTCTGTGCCGGCGCCTTGCAGCAGCAGTGATTTTCCCGGCCATGCGTCTACTCCGACGGTGTACCGCCCGATACAGGCGTAAACAGTGTGGCTGTGCCTCCCTACCTGCTGGAAAAGCTGTTCATGGCCCGAGCAACGTCGCTGTGAACGTGATACAGTCCGGTGAAAAACAAGGTGTACTCTCCGGTACCACTGTGGTCGTATCAACGGCGACAGTGGAAGCAACCAGTGGTTGGTTCCTGTGTCTTTAAATGACGAGAAAAAAAAGAAGATTTACGCTGTGCTGGCACCGTACAGGATGCACCGTAGTTGGCCCGCCTCCCCCTGTGGATGGATACGTATACTTCCGCCCAAAAAACGAACTGTAGGAGACAACATTTGCTTATGTACTACTACTGTAGTATCAATCCATCACGTCCTAATAAAATTGACTTCTCATTTCCTAGCGATGATGGCTCAATATCGCCCCTACTAGTCAGGCATCCGGCCATGTGTCCGCCACAGTTGGCTAGTACACCTCTTCCTTGTGTCACAACCGTCCGTCGAGATGCACACGGGCCACGTACACACACCAGGTCACGCCAACGCCGTGATGGGCACCGCAGTCTACCGGGCCATGCCTCGAATTCTCGACAGACTCTGACATATGTATTGCTGGCCTAGTGAATCCTTGATGAGTTTTTTTTTTCCAATTAAGCTGCTGCGATGCTATAAACTTCAAATGCGTATGCATGTATCTGCTCGGCAGACAGAGACGAGAGAACCAAACAGTGGCAACGACGCGTGGAAGAGTCGTCCGAGCAAGAGGACCCGTCCGGGCACGGCTGCAGTGCGCGCTAGGGTAGGGGTCAAAAAGATGGTGACCCCGCCGCGGGGGACGCAGCGGTCCGCAAGCACGGCTGCTGTTTGTTGCGTATCGCGTGGGGGACGGTGCGCGACCACGACCGCTCGGCAAGTTGCAACAGTATCACCAGGGCCGGGCTGTGTGCCATGAGCCCATGATTCAATTCAACGACGACGACGACGACGCGGGGAAAAGGCCACGAGCGGTGCTTTGATGGCATCTCTGTGCCGTGCGCGGTGGGGCGCCGGCCGGCCGGCCGAGCAAGGCACGGCCACATGCGCCCCCTCTCCGCCTGCCTGCTGCTGTGTGGCGTGCACCAGCTACATGCGCGTCTGTGTGCGACCCGGCCGGCCGGGCAGGCAGGTGGGTGGAGTGTGAAACCCCAATAATCGCCGGCGAAACCTGCCTGGTCCGGAAGGAAGGTCACGGCGAGTCATTTACTACTACCGTGACCCGGCAGATTAAAGTAAGTGACAATGACAGCGGTTTTCCACGGGCATGACCTGGGAGGAGACGCCGCCGGCAGTTGCCAACTAATTAAACCTCTCTGATTACCCATTACTTATCCCGGTTGTGTGTGTTCGGTCTACGTGACGTGAGTGATAGACCGGAGAAATTGGTTGGGCATCTTTGGCCAAGTCATCCGGCACCCACTGGCTGAACACCTAGCACACTACTAACTAATACACGCATCAGATAAAGACAGATTATATATGTTATCGGTGATGGCGCCTATTCGAAACTACTACTAGTATCAGAGAGCTAGCTACATCGTGCACGTCGTACTCAACCTCGCACTACGATTTCCCTCAACGTCCACGTCGCGGAGGAAAGCAACGTAACGGCTAGCTAGCTAGTGTATATCCTCTAGCACTACCGTGTGTGTGATGTGTTTCTGGCGGCCACATTTTTCAGGCCGGCCACAGACCACAGTACAAGACAGTGTGAAAACGCTGGAACGCACACCAGTCCCGGTCGGTGTCGTTGTACTGCTGCGCGATCAGGATTTCGGGACGGGTGGCTAGCCAGTGCCGTGTGTCTCCACTTGCAAGGCCGTTCTGTCACCCTCTCCCCCGCGTCCCCTGTCGTGACGTGATGATTTCGATGTGCTTCTTCATCCAGCCGTCGTCATTAAACAAGTAGTAGTAAGAGATTATCGAGAAACAAATCCAACTTTGCCAAACCGAACTGCAACGAAGGCCCTAGTGTTCCTGCTAAGACGCCTAGCTACTGATGCGTTACTGGCAGGTCATTCCCCCGCCACATCTCTCAATCACCTTTTTCGTGTCAATGTGCTACTCTTTCAGTGAAAAGAACACATCGTATATCACTTTGTGAAAGTAAAGAGGAATGTTGTTTCGTGGAATCGCTAGGAGCGCAGCCGTGGGTCCATCACTTTTGCGAGACAAAACCGTGACCCTGACGTGCGATGCGGCTAAATATAACCCACACAGGAACGCACGATGATGGTGCTGCCGACATGGACCCCTACGGTGTACTCGTCGCCCTGATTGGATCGGATGCCGCCCCGTTTTTTCTGCGCCGTGTACGGTGGATCGAGGTGAAATTCCAATGCGTGCTAGAGACCGGAGACCTACTCACTCCCGCGTCGCCATCGCTACTTTAATCGACCGTCTCCCGCCTAATTACGCCTACACCTGGTTTAGACTATCTGCACCGAGCTACGGGGACCGTTCCTCCAGTACCCGGATAGCGTAAAAACGCTGCACCGGGGTACTGGGAGGGGAACGGTACCCTCCCGGATGGATTCCCACGCGCCAAATATGGCGCCATACCGGACGTCCTGACGCGCCGACGTGGCGTGGGCCACGTTGCCTGTCGCGCTCCTCCCGCCATCGGCAAGAAACCGCCCGGACACGGAACCAGAGCCCGCCGCCTCACCATGCCCGTCGACGCCATGCTCGAACGGGGAGGCGGAGAAGGGGCGCGCGCAACCCTAGATCCGGGCCTTCGCCACGGGGAGAAGGGCCGGCGTCGGCGGCGCCTCCCACCGCGCCCGCACGCCTCGGGGCCGAGCTCGCTCGCGTCCGCCATGGCGACCGTGGGAGACGGAGCTCGATTGCGCGAGGGACGGGAGGCCGGCCCGGCGGCGCAGGGAGGCACGCCGGCGGTGGCTGCGGGGAAGGCGGAGACCGAGGCCGGCGGCGCGCGAGTGGGAGGCATCGCCGGCCGTGCGCGGAGAGGACGAGGGTGGGGTGGGCCCCGGCCGGCGCGGATCCGGCCGGCCGGCGGGCGGCGGACGCGGGGAGGCGCGGATCTTGCCGCGCCGGCCACCGGAGCGGGAGGGGCCGCCACCGGATCCGCGCCCCATCGGCCCGGACGGAGGCGCGCGGCGGCCGGAGTCGAGGCCGCGGGCCCGAGGGAGACGCCGTGGGGAAGAAGTGGGGAAGAAGTGGGGCGGCGTGGGGGAGAAGTGGGGGTGGTGCGGTGGGGGTAGGAGAGAAAAAGGAAGATGAAAAGGGAAAAGGAAAAAAAAAGAAAGAGGAAGAAAAGGAAAAAATAGAAAAAATATTGTTATTTAATAAAATTTGAGTTGTTAAATTAGTTGTAAAAGATGAATAAGTGAAAAAGTAAAGAGGAAGGGAGATGAAAGGAGATGGTAGTTGGAGGTGTTGAATAAAATATTGAATAGTTGATATAGAGGATAGTTATAGAGTATGAACAGGTGCAGAAAAACCGAATATGGAGGAGAGGATCTTGCTGACTAGGACATGAATATTCCTTTTAAGGATGAAAATAGAGTATGACGAGTGCGGATAGTCTTAGTTGAGATTTGAGGTGTTTAGCTATAGCTGCTAGCTAGTAGTACTGTACTTGCCACGTGTGAGCTCTGAGAAACACATGGGCGTATATATGGCTGAAAAGAGTGATGTAATAACCAGACAAAGAAATGTCATCTCATGTCAATTTGGTGATCTCGCGTCCCCGGGCCCATTGCTACCACACTAACCCGTTACCTTTGAGTAGAAAGGCCGCCGAGTAGAAAATGATGATTTTGCCAGAAATTATTCTCTTCTCTTGCTGATGAAAGCGCTAGTACAGTTTTTCCTTTTGTGTTGACGAATAAAAATAAAAGGCTATGAATATTTACTGCTTGTGATTCGCTCAGTCGGTGTGTGAGCTGCTCTGCTGGTCCACGCACCCAGTGGACCTAGCACATAATTTCCCAGAAGAAACCCTTTTCTGTGACCTCCCATTCGCGGGCCCCACGCGGCACCCGTATCCCAAACTGGACAAGCCAGGCCCACCAGCGGCGGTCCGGTCCCGGTCCAGCACGCGCCCACGCCTGCACTGCACACGCATCCGCATCCGCATCCGCATCAGCGTCGCCATCGCGGGCACGGCGTCATGCGACTTGACGCGACAGGATCGGAATGATCAGGCCCGGCACAGAAAGCCGGGTGAAAGGAAAAGCCGAAAGCTACGCGAGATTCGTGCGCCCGTGCAGCCAGCCCTTCAATGCAACTGGTCCAGCGAGGCGGGCCCACGCGTCGTACCCGGGCCGTGCGGCGGCAAACAGTTGCGGCCACCCGCCACCGTCCGTTTCTCCGTTGCGCCGTGCGCTGCCCGTCTGAACGGGGTCGGGGCCACCGGCCACACCGTAGATACTGTACGTGAGTACGCGCTGCTGGCTGGGCCACCGCTCACCGACGTCCCGTTGCTTTCGAGGAGGCGGCAGACTTGCAGAGAAACGGGCGAAATGCGTGTACGTACGGGTAGGCAGGTAGTGCTACTAGAGGACAGAAATGGCCCGAATCGGCGACATGACTTTATGCTCGATACAGAACCGAGGTCTGGCGATTCACGCCACGACGACGGCCTAGGGTAGATCGGCCGGTGGTTGGATCGGCGCAGGTGCAATTACGTGTCTGCCTGCACGCACAATGGCAGGTGTGTTGGCGGCTAGCTGCTTGCCCGAACCAAACCTCGGTCTCGGTCACATGTGGCACGCAGCGGTACGCTCGTCGGTACAGGCAGGCGCATCATGACTTTGCTGCCTGTGTCGTATGGATCACCGGATCTCGGGTTTGGTTGACGCGTCGTCGTTTCCGGGGACCATTTGCCGGTCGCTACCTGCACACTGGCACGCTGCGTCGTCGCTCAATCATCCGGCGCAATCAACAAATGCAGCGTCGTCTACCTCTGGCTCTCTGGTTGAATTCGCAAAAGTAACGGGTGGACGGTGCAATACTTCGCTGGTAGCAACAAGTATTTGCTGGGTATAAATCTTATTGGCAGAATGATCTGCTTAAGGAGTAGAACAGATTTTGTTTTCTCTTTAGAAATTTATTTGCAACCAGAAACATCTACTTAGTACTACAAAATAATGATCTTTACAAGGCACCTGGAAAGCAAGGCCCTCATCTGGTCCACTCAAGCAGTCAAGCCCTTTGGTATCTCTTTATATATTCCGTAGATCTGAGATCCTTTCATTATGAGCAGCAACAGTACTAGTGCCCGTTTTGGTCCGTACGCAACGCTCCTGTCACATTTGTTAAGTAGTGTGCCCCGGTCTTATTACTGTTTTATTAGTGTGCGCCGGGTACCCCCATATATGTCGCTGCGTGCACTTCTTTTGGCCGCTACCCGACGAATGAATGCACTGGTCCAAAGAAGCCGAAACAGCGCACACCCATGTGTGCAGCGTATGGAGTGCGCCCAACATTATTGTTGCTTTGCAGTTTGTGTGTACGGGTCGACGGGTTTCAATAATTTGTGAAACAGAAAAGTTCGGTCCAACTAGACTGGTTGTTCACCTCATTGTTTTGGCCGTTAAAGGTTTCATGTGCATACCATTTCCCGATCGAAGCTGAAGAAGGAAAGCTTTGTTGGTGAGCAGCAGTTTATTTGCTCCTTTCGTTTCCTGCCCGCTGATTTCTTGGTGACTATGCACGCTAGGCACCACTACTGTGTCACATCCCAAAATCCTAGTTTTGGAATGTTAACCATTTTTAATAAAATCCTTTATTTTCCCCCAAAAAGAAAGCTAAATTGTTTGAATTTATAAATTTACCATAGATTTGTTTTATTGTGAAAGTATTTTATTTAATAAATGCATTTAACTTGTGAAAATGATTTATGGAACAAATATAATTAATTTATGAAAATAATCTTTGTTAATAAAATGCTTTTAATTGTGAAGATGGCTCCTTGAATAATTGCCTTTGATTTAATTTACAAACACATGTGATTTATGAAATGAATTTATTTAATAATAACTATTTTGCTTAAAGTATGTTATTTTGTTTGGAGTACCAAAGGATTTTGAATAAATAAAATGAGCTTTCTTTATTTGGTCAAGTTTTGGCTTTAAATGATATTTATAAATATTTTCTACAAATTCTCTTATTTTCTAATGTTAATTAATTAATTAATTAATTAATATAGGTATTATAAATTGAATGATTGCACTTATGCTTGAATAGGTTGCATTAAAGTTTATTGTGTGGAAAGGTTGTTTCAAAATTCAAATTCGAAATTGTTTAGAAACGGTTTAGACATAGAAGAGGGAAACAAAAATAGAAAAAAAACAAACAACAAGACCGACCATGGGCCAATTCTCGCCTTGGCCCATCTCCTTTCCCCTCTCTCCCCGGCTCGCCCGCAGCGACCCACCCGGCCCAGCCCGCGCCCGAGCCCACCCCTAACCCTAGCTCACCGCCACCGCGCCCGCACGCCGCCGATCTCCGCCTCGACGTGCGCGCCCAACCCTAGGGCCGCGTGCCTATAAAGGCGCGATCCCGGGACCCGCGCTCCCTTTCCCCCACTCCGCCGCCCCGCGCCTCCGCATCACCTCGCGCCGCCGCGCCATTGCCGCCGCCTCCGCATTCCCCGTCGACCATGCGTCCCCGGCCGCCTCGCTAGCGCGCGACCCCGGGACGGTGTTCCCGTCACCCACCGCCTCCGCCAAGACCCGCGCGACGAGCGAGAGGGCGTCCGACGAGCACGAGCCGCACCGCCGAACCACGCCACCGCCGCCTCGTCGCCGTCGAGCCCGCTCCGGCCTCCTCTACCGCGCGCGACCCCACGGTGAGGATCCCCGTGCTCCCTCTCCATTTCCCCTTCCGCCGCCTCGAACCAGCCACCGGAGCGCCCCCACGGCGAGCTCCGGGCGCCGCCCATGGCGCCGCCGCCGCGCCGACACGCCGCCGGCCGTCGCCGCCTCGCCGACCCGCTCGCGTCGTCCGATCGATAGCCAACGGCTGCGATTAGATCGCACCGAATCGGTACGAGCCCGGTCCACCGTGGACCGATGGACCACGGGTCCACGGAACCCATGCGCCCGACTCACGGTTTTATTTATTTATTTTAATTCCCTTATTCCCTGGTAAATGGTAATTTTGCAAATAGACCCACGACGTTTAGTTTAATAGCGAATAGGTCCTTATCTTTTTACATGAGCTGCCCTAGGTTTATACGTATTTCTGTTTTAGTCCCCGCTCTGCGCCAGGATAGGATCTTTTACATTTTAGCCCCTGCGTTTCACTAATTTTGCGCGCACGTGTTTCTGTATCTAGGTAAAATTACGTGCTACCCCCTGTAGTCTATAGTTAATTACGATTAGGTCCTTTATTTTATAAAATAAGCTATAAGCTTTGTTTTAATTCCGTTTTAACCCTAGTCTTTTGCAATAAACTTTATATTTAAATTATAAATTAATTTTTAAGCCCCTGAACTATTTTGTAGTAATGTTTTAGCCATAGGACCTTTTTACATAAACACCCCTAGCCTTTTCTAAAATTACGTTTTAGCCCCTGTTTACTCAAATAACACTATATCTTGTACTTTTACAAAAACAACCCTAGTGTTTTATAAAATTATATTTTAGCCCTTATACTTTTACACTTTAATCCCTAAACTTTTCCATATTTACAAAATAGTCTCTACGTTGGCTGTTTTTGCGTTTTAGCCCCTAGAAGCTTCAAACCTTCGTAACTTTTCACTCGTAGCTCCGATTAAAGCGATTCTTGCGCTCACGGAATCGTAGCGACGCGTACTTCCTTTTAGTAATGCTTTTATAGTCTTATTGTATGGTGTACTGTTCTGTTTCTTAGTTATTTGTGTGTTTATTTGCATGCTTGATTGACGCGACATAATTAGAAGACGATCGAAGCACGGGATTCGAAGAGCAAGAGTCGAAGATCTAATCAAGAGCAAAAAGAGAAAGAGGCAAGTGTCCTTGACGCATCTTGCACCTACTTCTTCTCTATCTGCACATTATTGCATTGTCTGTGTTAAATATGAATCCTATGTGTCATACCTTTTCCATACCTGTCCTTGTCGCTCGGGTGGTATTAGTTGCATAGACTTGGGTAGACTCATGCTTAGCTTGCTTTAATTGGGTTTAAGACATGCTAAATGTTAATCTTGTTAATGATCCAGTTGAACATAATGATCATGGTTGCTTGTTAATTATTGAACATTGATTTTGGTGACGGGTGGAGGAACTATGGTCGGGGTGTACCGGTAGTTCCATGGAATGCTATCACCCGAATCATAAGGACCGGTTCGTGGAGCGACCATCCATGTTAAACCGTACAACCACGAGCCAAGTATGGGCGCGGCTTGGCGTAGTATGCGGTGGAGACCGATCGAGTACGCGCGATGGAGAGGGGGCTATGGCCGGTGTTATACCGGTAGTCCCAGGGGAGGTGTGGTGAGGAGACAAGGTCTCAAACCATCCGGCTCAAGGGAAGGAAGCTACCCGATGACGGGTGTACACGTCGGGTGAGTGGAAATCCTAGTGGGCGCGTACAAAGCTGGAGGAACCCGTGAACCGCCTTGGAAGTGATCTCCCGGCCACACACCAAAGGAAGTGTGTAAGTGCTTGGCCGGCACGGGCATGATGGAGATTTTTAGTCCACCCGGCAACAGGGGATGGAATCACTTTCTCGTGGTGAATTGTGTACAACCTCTGCAGAGTGAAAACTGTCATGACAGCCGTGCTCACGGTCAAGAGCGGCATGGACCCTCACGCGGATTAGAGGGATGGTAATGGTTTGGATGCATGGTTCTCGGGAAGGAGACATGCGTGGTTTGGATAATTGATGGATCTCCGGAGTTACATCACATAGTAAATAGCCTGCTTAATTAATGAACTAGACATAGGTGCTTCTATGCCTTAAACCCTGTGTTAGCCTTTCTTGATCGGCCAATCATGTCATACTTTCCCCCACTTGCTGAGTACGTAATGTACTCATACGTTTGTTGCCTCTATTTTTGCATCATGCCACAATTCAGAAGTGAAGGTTGAAGTACATCATTCAAGGAGACGATGAAGTGGTGGTCTAGGCCTGCGGTCTTCCGGTCGACTTCTGTGGGAGTCGAAGGACGCTAACGCTTAGTTTAATTTCCGCTGCAATTAATGTAATCTTTTACTTTAGACCTACGGGTCCTTGATGTAAGTATTTAATGAATTAATAAAGATATTGTTCTTTTATCACATAATTTGTCCTGTTGCGTGAAAAATTGATCCCGGGCACGCATACGAGATGAATCCGATTTCGGTTATTGAAATCGGGTGTGACAAGATGGTATCGAGCAATATCGACCGCCGGACGCAAGCCTAGATAGAATGACCATGTCGTAGGTCCTATTTTCAAAACTAGTATTCTAAATATTTTATTTATACAAAATTCTTCTATACCTTTTGCTAGATCTTTCTCTCACGTTCTCCACACGATTGAACAAACCTTATTTCTCTCACCTTATCTTTTCAAAATTTTAGCTCGGAAGGTCTAGTTCGGAAGATTTGAGGAATTGGTTCTACTTGGAATGAGGTTTGAGAAGTTGAAGCTTAAGGATCCTTACCCTCGTGCCAACATGAAGACCTTCGGAAGAATGAAAACTTAGGAGCCTCCATTCCCATAATAGCCACGTTAGTGACGATGCTTGTAGGTGTTGCTTGTATTGCTTGTGGTGTGCCTTGTTCGGATTTGGATCTTTGATTGTCTGTTAGTGTGCTATTGCATAGATAGATTTGCCTTAGTTTGGGTAATCGTCCTCGCTATTCATTGTTCTCCTCTTTTTCCTCAATCTCGTTCTTTATCCTTTGTGCTCATGCAAAGCCGAATCGATTTTTCTCGGATGATGGACAGAAGAATCGCAACCCTTGTTGGCAACGATATTGATGATAAGAACAACATTCAAGACAGTTCACCCGACACCTTACTGGTTACAAACAAAAGGGGCAAGATTGGAATCTTCCCACGAAAAAGGCCGCGATCAACTTCTAACAACAAACAAGCCACTGCGAAGGTATTAGCCATGGAAGTGGAAGGTACGTCAACGAAGAAGATGAAGCACAGATCAAATGATGCTACGTGGGTCTTAAATGAACACCCCAAGCGCAATGAAGTTCATGAAGCTTGCTACTCGCTGTAAACGTCGTAGTCACTCATGTCTCCTTCAGGCCACCCAAAGTGAACATATGGCGCAACATCAACCCTCGAGAGAGATGAGTTTCAACATTGGTGATTTCAATGGAATTTTAACAAGGCTTAAATTTGGAGTAAATCAATGCACCCTTTGCGGTCAACGGGGTCACTACTTCGAGACTTGCCCAAAGAAGGATACAATGTGTTACAATTGTGAACAATATGGTCATTTCTCTAATCGATGTCCGATGAGAAGGCTTACTGCATCGAGCTCGGATCTTGGTTGTTCATGAGACAGGTGGAAACGGAAACGCTTAGCCACGCAATGAGTTGTTGTTCACTAGAGGATCACCCTTCAAATTCTGGACTCAACAACGATTCCCCTCGGTTTGGAGAGAAGCATAAAGAATCATTTAAAGCTCAAGGTGTCCCAAAATGTGTGGTTTGCTATAGATGCAAGGAGACAGGACATTATGCTAATCGATGTCCCAAGTCCAACAAGAGGAAACATCCATAACGACCCAACATGACATCATCAAGTCGGACAGACTAAAATAGTGAATCATGGTCCACGAGGTTCTAGTACGTGCAACAAGAGACAAGTCATAATTCCTTCCATGAATAAGTTAATTCGAGATGATTCAATCATTGTACTGATTATGGTCGTTGCAAATAAAGCATTGTCGTTGGTTTATTTAACTTTCTCGCGTGATGTTTGTCTAATTTCTCAATCATGTTATGAAGGCAAAGAGTTCTGTTATAAAGATAATGAGACTGTACGATTAAGTGGTACTTACTTTGGAAAAGATGAAATGGTGATGATTTATATCGTTGAAGGTTATGTATACTTGTAAGGATAGAGATCACCACCAACCACAACAAAGGGAAACTTTAAGAAATACGTCATGTACCAGAAGTAAAGTTATGGAATTAAAGACCATCCAACGTTGGAAGAGTACCAAGGAACATATACCATCCATCCGTAGTGAGAAGTCCAAGATCACGAAAGGAACAATCACCCACCTTACCCATTTCTTGCTAGCCACGCCGAATCTCGAGGGCGAGATTCCTGTTAAGGGGTAGATATTGTCACATCCCAAAATCCTAGTTTTGGAATGTTAACCATTTTTAATAAAATCCTTTATTTTCCCCCAAAAAGAAAGCTAAATTGTTTGAATTTATAAATTTACCATAGATTTGTTTTATTGTGAAAGTATTTTATTTAATAAATGCATTTAACTTGTGAAAATGATTTATGGAACAAATATAATTAATTTATGAAAATAATCTTTGTTAATAAAATGCTTTTAATTGTGAAGATGGCTCCTTGAATAATTGCCTTTGATTTAATTTACAAACACATGTGATTTATGAAATGAATTTATTTAATAATAACTATTTTGCTTAAAGTATGTTATTTTGTTTGGAGTACCAAAGGATTTTGAATAAATAAAATGAGCTTTCTTTATTTGGTCAAGTTTTGGCTTTAAATGCTATTTATAAATATTTTCTACAAATTCTCTTATTTTCTAATGTTAATTAATTAATTAATTAATTAATATAGGTATTATAAATTGAATGATTGCACTTGATGCTGAATAGGTTGCATTAAAGTTTATTGTGTGGAAAGGTTGTTTCAAAATTCAAATTCGAAATTGTTTAGAAACGGTTTAGACATAGAAGAGGGAAACAAAAATAGAAAAAAAAACAAACAACGACCGACCATGGGCCAATTCTCGCCTTGGCCCATCTCCTTTCCCCTCTCTCCCTGGCTCGCCCCGCAGCCCCACCCGGCCCAGCCCGCGCCGAGCCCACCCCTAACCCTAGCTCACCGCCACCGCGCCCGCACGCCGCCGATGCCGCCTCGGCGTGCGCGCCCAACCCTAGGGCCGCGTGCCTATAAAGCGCGGATCCCGGGACCCGCGCTCCCTTTCCCCCACTCCGCCGCCGGCCCCGCGCCTCCGCATCACCTCGCGCCGCCGCGCCATTGCCGCCGCCTCCGCATTCCCCGTCGACCATGCGTCCCCGGCCGCCTCGCTAGCGCGCGACCCCGGGACGGTGTTCCCCGTCACCCACCGCCTCCGCCAAGACCCGCGCGACGAGCGAGAGGGCGTCCGACGAGCACGAGCCGCACCGCCGAACCACGCCACCGCCGCCTCGTCGCCGTCGAGCCCGCTCCGGCCTCCTCTACCCGCGCGCGACCCCACGGTGAGGATCCCCGTGCTCCCCTCTCCATTTCCCCCTTCCGCCGCCTCGAACCGGCCACCGGAGCGCCCCCACGGCGAGCTCCGGGCGCCGCCCATGGCGCCGCCGCCGCGCCGACACGCCGCCGGCCGTCGCCGCCTCGCCGGCCCGCTCGCGTCGTCCGATCGATAGCCAACGGCTGCGATTAGATCGCACCGAATCGGTACGAGCCCGGTCCACCGTGGACCAGATGGACCACGGGTCCACGGAACCCATGCGCCCGGCTCACGGTTTTATTTATTTATTTTAATTCCCTTATTCCCTGGTAAATGGTAATTTTGCAAATAGACCCACGACGTTTAGTTTAATAGCGAACAGGTCCTTATCTTTTTACATGAGCTGCCCTAGGTTTATACGTATTTCTGTTTTAGTCCCCGCTCTGCGCCAGTATAGGATCTTTTACATTTTAGCCCCTGCGTTTCACTAATTTTGCGCGCACGTGTTTCTGTATCTAGGAAAAATTACGTGCTACCCCCTGTAGTCTATAGTTAATTACGATTAGGTCCTTTATTTTATAAAATAAGCTATAAGCTTTGTTTTAATTCCGTTTTAACCCTAGTCTTTTGCAATAAACTTTATATTTAAATTATAAATTAATTTTTAAGCCCCTGAACTATTTTGTAGTAATGTTTTAGCCATAGGACCTTTTTACATAAACACCCCTAACCTTTTCTAAAATTACGTTTTAGCCCGTGTTTACTCAAATAACACTATATCTTGTACTTTTACATAAACAACCCTAGTGTTTTATAAAATTATATTTTAGCCCTTATACTTTTACACTTTAATCCCTAAACTTTTCCATATTTACAAAATAGTCTCTACGTTGGCTGTTTTTGCGTTTTAGCCCCTAAAACTTCAAATCTTCGTAACTTTTCACTCGTAGCTCCGATTAAAGCGATTCTTGCGCTCACGGAATCGTAGCGACGCGTACTTCCTTTTAGTAATGCTTTTATAGTCTTATTGTATGGTGTACTGTTCTGTTTCTTAGTTATTTGTGTGTTTATTTGCATGCTTGATTGACGCGACATAATTAGAAGACGATCGAAGCACGGGATTCGAAGAGCAAGAGTCGAAGATCTAATCAAGAGCAAAAAGAGAAAGAGGCAAGTGTCCTTGACGCATCTTGCACCTACTTCTTTTCTATCTGCACATGCTTGCATTCGTTGTGATAAATATGAATCCTATGTGTCATACCTTTTCCATACTTGTCCTTGTCGCCTGGGTGGTATTAGTTGTATAGACTTGGGTAGACTCATGCTTAGCTTGCTTTAATTGGGTTTAAGACATGCTAAATGTTAATCTTGTTAATGATCCAGTTGAACATAATGATCATGGTTGCTTGTTAATTATTGAACATTGATTTTGGTGACGGGTGGAGGAACTATGGCTGGGGTGTACCGGTAGTTCCATGGAATGCTATCACCCGAATCATAAGGACCGGTTCGTGGAGCGACCATCCATGTTAAACCGTACAACCACGAGCCAAGTATGGGCGCGGCTTGGCGTAGTATGCGGTGGAGACCAGTCGAGTACGCGCGATGGAGAGGGGGCTATGGCCGGTGTTATACCGGTAGTCCCAGGGGAGGTGTGGTGAGGAGACAAGGTCTCAGAACCATCCGGCTCAAGGGAAGGAAGCTACCCGATGACGGGTGTACACGTCGGGTGAGTGGAAATCCTAGTGGGCGCGTACAAAGCTGGAGGAACCCGTGAACCGCCTTGGAAGTGATCTCCCGGCCACACACCAAAGGAAGTGTGTAAGTGCTTGGCCGGCACGGGCATGATGGAGGTTTTTAGTCCACCCGGCAACAGGGGATGGAATCACTTTCTCGTGGTGAATTGTGTACAACCTCTGCAGAGTGAAAAGCTGTCATGACAGCCGTGCTCACGGTCAAGAGCGGCATGGACCCTCACGCGGATTAGAGGGATGGTAATGGTTTGGATGCATGGTTCTCGGGAAGGAGACATGCGTGGTTTGGATAATTGATGGATCTCTCGGAGTTACATCACATAGTAAATAGCCTCGCTTAATTAATGAACTAGACATAGGTGCTTCTATGCCTTAAACCCTGTGTTAGCCTTTCTTGATCGGCCAATCATGTCATACTTTCCCCCACTTGCCGAGTACGTAATGTACTCATACGTTTGTTGCCTCTATTTTTGCATCATGCCACAATTCGAAGTGAAGGTTGAAGTACATCATTCAAGGAGACGATGAAGTGGTGGTCTAGGCTCGCGGTCTTCCGGTCGACTTCCGTGGGAGTCGAAGGACGCTAACGCTTAGTTTAATTTCCGCTGCAATTAATGTAATCTTTTACTTTAGACCTACGGGTCCTTGATGTAAGTATTTAATGAATTAATAAAGATATTGTTCTTTTATCACATAATTTGTCCTGTTGCGTGAAAAATTGATCCCGGGCACGCATACAGTTGAATCCGATTTCGGTTATTGAAATCGGGTGTGACATACTTGTTAATCACCACCCTCGAAACTGGCAAATAATAATCGGAAGGTACAAGGTGACAAAAGCAAGCTAGGTGGCGTGCACTTGTGCGTCAGAACACATGTATAGATACGGTGCATAGGTTTTATATATTCATTCATTCATGTCTTCTCGTAGTACGTCAGCGTCATTAAGGGTGTGTTCGTTTCATGAGGTCTAAATTTTAGATCTGTCATATCAAAAAGAATCTTATTATTTAAGAGTATTAAATAAAGTTTAATTATAAAACAAATTACGAGGCCCCTAGACTAATTTACGAGACGAATCTAATGAGGTTAATTAAGTCGTGATTAGAAGACGATTCATTGTAGCATCACTTTAGCAAAATATAGATTAATTAAGTTCATTAGATTCATCTCGAAAATTAGCACCAATCTGTCAATAGGGTTTTATCATTAAATTGATCGAAATATTCATAAATAATAAGATTCTCTTTGATGTGACGATGCTTAAATTTTAGAGGAGGAAACGAACACACCCTAAATTAGTGCTCCGGTCATAGTAGTTACTAAATGTGACGCTGGGCGTATCCTATCAGTTGGTTTTCGGTCGTATTCTCACACATAAGGCACAAAACCAACCACTCGACTGCCACGATCGACCAGGCTTGCACGACAAGAGAGTAGAAGAGTGGCTTTACAAAATCATCTGGATTTCGTCGCTAACAAACGAAGAGGCAACCGCTCACATGGCATGGGTCAGCCCAGCTTGTTGCCACCTTCCATACATGAGAAATGAGATCCAAATTTCCCAAGCATCATATTTTGCGTTAAGTTCCATACAAATAGCAAAAGTGTAATTGTGCTAGCTGCACCTTTAGCGTGCTCTTTCCCCACCACATGCGAAGCATTGCTTGCCCGTCACCTCAGCTGCCTGCACGCTCGGGACGACGCGAAGGCCAGCTGGCGGGTCATCACATATTCTGCTGACGAAGAATGAAAACCCGTAGCTAAACTGTACTCCCTCTATCCCTAAACGTAGAACATTTTGGAATTTGAATTTTTCTGTAAATGTAGGGCGTTCTGTAGATAAGAGAACCTCTAGGGTTGGTGGGAGAGTTAATGAATGGGTGGATGAAGGTAAAAAATGAAGGGTATAATAGTCTTTTAACAGATTGACTAATTTCATGTTTGAATGCTTGAAAGCGCTATATTTAGAAACAGAGGGAGTAGCATGCAGAGTAGTTTTGCGATACTATGATCATAATGAAACCGACACGGTTGATTGACAGTCTAGGTACTGGGATTCGTAGTTTTTCCGGGGACATACTGTGTAACTACTGCGTACTACTTACGTAGCATTTTCCGGTAGCTAGTACAGAATTGTAGTTACCCGTCAATTTCGCACGCCATGTTTCACTTACAAGCTAGTATATACATACAACAATTACAGTACTGCAGCTATCTGCCATCGCCGATAACGATGCTTGAGTATATGTTTGGGCAATGAATAATAGAATAGCGTCACCGATCACCTCGTTGCTGTTGTACCTGCGCCAGTACCCGCAGCTGATTTGCGCGATCGAATCTGTAACCGTAAACATTTGGAGCCAATGGATCTGCTAATAACCTACAGGAAGAGGACATGTAAACCACTGTTTGGCCGATCCCTGTCGCACAGGGCGCTGACACCACTGCTTCACTGCACGGCGGTTGTCTTAAATCGTCGTCACTTTTCAAAACAACAGTAGCTAGATCAGTGCGTTGCTGAAGCAGCTGAGCTGTGCTAGCAGAAGATTATCCAACACTAGTACTGGTTGTAATTAGTACTCCTATACTGTGTGGTCACCTGCTGGAATAGTCGTCATATGAATGCTTTACGTGATTGGAGTCCTGTAACTTGCAGGCAGTACACTTGTAATTTTCGAGACATTATGCTGAAGATGCAGTTAATCTGCAACGACCCCTACGTACCGTTGGGACACACGAGCTATTAAGTTAGGTGGCATGTTTAAGCAGGTTGCATTTAGGGTAGGAATTCTCCAGCCTCTTTCCAGTGACCCACGTTGATCCCCGGATCTCTACCAGATTGCACACTGCAGGGCTGCTGGCACGCACCCATGCATGTGCATGTGGCGCGGTACATAATGTACTACAGCCCGAATCAATTTTGTCAGTATCTTTTGACTGAGAAAAAACAGAAACAAGTTTTGATACTCTCTCCCAGGTAGTCCGTGAACAGGCAGTGGAATATGATTGCCCCCTACTATACTGCATTAGGAAAAAAGCACGGCCATGTGGGCTTGGGATAATTTAGGCGCATTCTCATTGTTGACATTAATCTTATTTTTTAAAATCAGCATCTGATCCCCAAGAACGTGACCCGGGGCCAGACGGCGGCGTAGGAAATGCTGATAGGCGCAAATCAATGCGAATTTAGTAGTGGCGGCCCCGTCAGGAACGAGCTTTGCGTCGTGGCGCTGTGCAGGCATGTGTTTCGGAGTCAAGCCTCCTCAAGCGCACACCTGACGCCACCAAGCTATGTCGCCGCCTCGATCTGAGTATACTACTCCGGAGTACACTAATTGGTTTGCCAAAACGCTTCTTAATTTGATTCTACTTTTATATTGCCGGTGTCAGTGCGCGCGCCGCGTGCGTCACGGAACTGTTTCATCGTCGTTTCGACGAAGACACCGGGACACGCTACGACGTTGTGGCGCGAGTGTAGTTTAATCGTGTTTGCTGACAGTTTGTAGCAGAGCTTTACGATTATGGCAAGCAAGCACATGTGAGACAGGTGGGCAACTAATGGTCTGGCTCTCGGCTTCACGTCGTGGCGTACGGGTTGCAAGGCAGCTAGCAACAGCGCTTAACTGCTCTAAGAGTAGCTAGTAGTACTCTAATGCTGTGGCTTGGATTACACGTGGGTGGGCTCCGTGCTTGTCTGGAGCTGGGGATCCTCATGAACGCAAGTTGACAGCAGCGACGGATCAGGGCGAGGCCGAGTGCGGCAGGGGCCAGCGCCGCGCCATTGCCGCTGCGGATTATCATCCATCAGTGGCTACATGGGGCCGGGAATATTCAATGGATTTGGTCCATTTGGATTTTGGTTGAACGGAGGATATGTAGCCGGATCTATCAAGCGATGAATCATGAACGGTTCGACAATTGCTTTGCAGTTGCACCCACTCCTTTTTTGTGTAGGCGTACTGTGTTGTCCAAATTTCTCTGGCAGCTAAATTTTTCAGCGGCATACCTCCGCAACGGTGAGAAACCCGTCTGAACTCGGAAGAACCACCGGATAATTAGGCTAGCCAAGGCCAACCTTTAACGAGGCTCACTCAAGTGCGTAGTCCCGAAGGACGAGTAGATCCACCGGAAATGCTCCACGAGCAAATCAAACAGTCCCGGCATCTATGGGCACACAGGACACAGCTGAGATAAGCTGAATGCTCCCTATGCATGCACCCAATAATTGAAACCTGTGGGCACTGGCACAGTAGCCCGTGTATGATCCTAAGCTACAGGGCCCGGTGTTGAATTGCTCAAAGTATTGATACTTGTACTGGAGTCCACGGCTCCAATCATCTTTGAACAGAGTGTGGATCCTGTTCGAGTTGACCCTCCTATTAAAACCTGCACATTGACGTACAGTCGAGAACAGAAAAATCATTTAAGAGTTTCGAGCGAATGGATTACTATACTAAAAAACCCCAACTGCACGTTCATGGGATCACGTGCAGGTTGGAGAAACGGATTAACTAAGCGTGATAAGCGTAACAAAGTCTGAACTGCACGGAACAAGTGTGCCGACATGTGGAATAGTTGAAACTGCTGGTGAAGAGACCGGGCCTTGCAGAAGAAGGCATGGCCATCGATCACCACGGCGACAGACTTTCTTGCGTGCATGTGCGGTCTCGTGAACTTGGGGTACGTTCGTTTGCTGGGTCTAAATTTTAGAAGCTGTCACGTAAAAAGAATCTTATTATTTAAGAGTATTAAATAAAGTTTAATTATAAAACAAATTACAGGTCCCTAGACTAATTTATGAGACGAATCTAATGAGGTTAATTAAGTCATGGTTAGAAGACGGTTACTTGTAGCATCACTTTAGTAAAATATAGATTAATTAAGCTCATTAGATTCGTCTCGAAAATTAGCACCAATCTGTCAATAGGGTTTTGTCATTAAATTGATCGAAATATTCATAAATAATAAGATTCTCTTTGATATAACAATGCTAAATTTTAGAGGGGAGGAAACGAATACACCCCAAGGCTGCTGCTGCTGCCGTGCTCATCTCTGTAGCAGTCGTGGGTCGACAGTTCCGCGACTTTTTCACCCTCGCTTTTGTTGATTTCCGATTCTCTCTGTCAGTTTGAACCTTGGATGCCATTTTTGTACTCCAGGATTTTACTGCAAGCAGGAATAACCTTTCGACAGGGGCACGACTGCAGTCGGGTGAGGTGAGGCTTGTGGCTCCCGTCGTCCGTGCATGCATGCACGCTCATCATCATCATCCCCCGCCATGCACCACTCCCACATGGCGGCCAACTGTTTCGGGCGAGCGCGATTCGCTGCGGCCGGCCGCATGATGTGCGGCGCAAGCTTCGATCCGTCTCTGACCGATCCGCGTGCCATCATTTCAAGTGCCAGCCCCGTGTGGGCCGGCATCTCTCGGTGGAGCAGGCGCAGGCGGCTTCGTAAACGACGGCGGCGATCCTCGTCGCCGGAGCGATCATGGCGCGCTTGTCCCTACGCGTCGTCCTCGTGGTTACCCTGGTCCAGATCAGCACGTACAGTGGTTGAGGCGGACGTCCATGCGGAGGGTGATCGGGTCGAGGTTGGCCGCCGTACATGTTGTTAATTTCGTGATCGCATCCGTCCATTCAACCTGGCCCCGGCGCGACTAGTCTGCCTTATCAATTATCATCATCACGAGCCGGGAGAGACTGCCGCTTAACGTATTGTTAGATTCTGATCCCCGCACGCATCTAATCCACCTTGCAGGATTACTTTGTAATTCCAGTTTTTGTCTCTATCTCCCGGCCGCCGCGAAAACTACAGCGGGGACGGCGACGCGCCCGGCATCGCGCACGTTCACACGCACCCCAGCCGGGCCGCCGGAAACACAGCGCGGAGGCTGCCCCCGTACGTCTCCTGTTCAAGGGTACACGACACGATGATCGGAATATGGAAAACGTCCGCAGTAACTGACAAGTGCACGCAAGCTGGCAGATAACAAAATCTTCCCTGCAATACTCTAGCGCGCCATAATGAAGATGGCTCTCGCTGAAAGGAACATCATCGACGTTGATGAGCATGGTCAATAACCCGCCACATGTGCATTCCCGAAATTTCCTTTCCGGCAAACAGCTACTCTCTTCCGTCGTCCCTGTCCGTAAAGACACGGAAAAACAAACACTTCGCTGTCGCGGTAGCGACACCAGAAAAAAGTCCAAGGCTCACCGGACGGGGGAGGGAAACTGGAAAGCAAGTGTTATTCCGGACCATGCACGCCGCGCCCGGCCGGTGGACCGAGAGAGAGACGCTTTGTTCGCTAGCACTCTCGTACGCCTACCGCGGCGTGGTAAGCACGCAGCCACGCACGGGCGATAACTACTACTCCACGGGACACGGACAGGGACGAAACGCAGCGGCAGGTGTGGCGACCGACGGCGACGCGACGAGTTGTCTTCCCCGGCCGTTCCCGTCACGCCTTGTTCGCCGGTCCCTCTCGCTCGCTCCCCCCGCGTCGCCGTCACCGCTCCGCTCCGATCCGGACGGATATGTAGACGGCCATCCAATCCGGTTCAAAAGCGCTCCGCAACGTACTTATCTCCCTCTCTTTGATTGATTCTTCTTCGCCACTGTTACGTTCCACTCGTGCATTTGACGCGCCGCGTAGCTTTCCGGCGAACGGCTACCCGAATTCGTGTGACCCGCCATGTGCCTGGCTTGGTCCGGCACGGCTCTCGCGTTGTGTTATTATTATTCCCAGCAAGACTGGCTGATCGGGGAAACAGTCCCGCCCGTACCGCCGCTGTTCGTAGGTCGTACTCCTCGCCTACTCGATCTGTAGCGGCAAAGCGGTCGTCGCACATGGCACGGAAACTCACGGGCGCGGGGAGCAGCAAGCGTCCTGCGTTCTCCGTGTCGGTCGCGTCGACGACCCACGCCACGCGGGCACGGCATCTCGGCTAAAAACACGTGGCTACAGGGCGATCACGCTAAAATTGATGACGGGTTAACGGCGGGACGTGGCGGTAATGCGGTCAGCGTCTCCGTTTTAATATTCGAGACGTCGCCGCTCGGTGTCCGGGCGGCGCACAATTGCCGATCGTGTCGCGACACTGCAGCGAGAGCGTGACCTGGGAGCCCCGGAAGCTGGGACACGCCACTTGCACTCGGCCGAGTCCTCTCGCGTCGCGGTCGACCAGCAGTGCGCGACGCCGACGGCATCCGGTGAGCAGTTGCACGGCCTGCTGGCGGAAAAGCATGGGCATCGAAAGCAAGCAATGGAGACCGAGCGCGAGACGACACCGCGACCCGATCTTGGCGTTGTTCTCGCAGGCGATTCAGATGCGCGCCACTTGCGTTCTCGGGCCCCCTGCTGCCCGGGGCTACAATACTCCAATACTACTACGAGTATCTGCTTCTCGGTGCTGGCGGTGACTGCTGCCATGTTGTCTGTCTTGCTTAATGCCGTGATGGTACGTAGATAGCCGATGGCGATGGGGATGGCTTAAGATGGACTGGCGCGGAGGGGTAGAATGCCAAACCGGCCACTCGTTCGCCTGTGGCGGTCGAGCACGTCTCCTTCATCTTGTGGTTACCTGCAACTGACCAACAAACACTTGGGTCACGACTAGACTAATTAATCAGTCCCGGAGAAGAAAATTCGGATGCTGATACAGTGCCCACGTCTTACCGCCGTAAAGTTTACGAAGAGCTAGTCTTACAGCATGGATTGACTAGTGTATCAAGTGGGAGTAGGATTCAGGTCGCGATTACCAGTGTGACTCGAAGAACGTGACATGGGCGAGAGAGCAGCAAGGTGCACGGGGTGCCCAAGGGCTGTTGTCTCGTGGTTACTGATCACCGTCTGTCCCTTGGGTCGGTGAAAAAATATTCTAGGGCCGCATCGCATCGTGCCATACCCGGGCCGCACGTCCAGTGCACAGCGTGCCTTTTCAGGCTCGCTATGCGCTGCGCTGCCCCATGGACAATGACTTTTAACAATGCCGCCGCAAGAGGCCACCCATTTCGGGCACAACATAGCACTAGAGCAGTCAGCAAGCCGTAGAGCGTAGAGGCACTGATTCCCGCTGACGCATGCACGCGCCACTCTGAACCACTCACGCAATCCATAAGCAGTGAAACAGTCACTCACGCTGAAAAATACTGTACTTATTTCTTTTCTAAAATTAAGTACAGTAGTATATCGATAACATTTTCAAGCAAATTGCAGGCACATTGAGGGTCTATTTGGGACGAAAGAATTTCACACGAACCAGTTTGGAAACGTAATCATATTTTCGTGTTTGGCGAAGGAACCCTTGGTTCCTTTCCCGAGGAAACGAATCGCCATCGATGCATGCTCATTTAAAAGGAATCAAAGAAAATCCACTGCAATCTAAGGGAAATTTCCCTTCATTCTCTTGCTCTCCCCTCCAACGGCTGCTCTCTCCTTTTCCCTACTTGGTCAGGTGCATGTGTCAGAGCTGTCAGTATTATCGCTAAGGCCAGTCTCAATGGAAGTTTCATGAACATAATTACCAAAAATGACACATCATCTAAAGTTGTTTGAAACTTGAATGAAATACACATCTCTCAATGCATAGTTTCATCTATTATTGTTTTCTAGGTTACATGCAAGACACAAGATGTCTAGGTAATCGTGTATGGAGAGTTTCATCCTCATAAAACTATTTCACCTCTCTTCTCATTAATACACTGCCACATCATCAAAAAATACTTACATGACACTCTATTTATTAGTCCCACTTCCAAATTAAAAATAGTGAAAATAAGTCAAATGATATGCACACCTTTATTTATGAGCTAATCCATTAATAAACGCATTGGGCTTAGCAAATGCCATACATGAACTAAGAGCGTCTCTAAAGGTAGAAACAAGCACTAACTCTCTACGTTATCTAAGAGTCATCTAAGAGTTCATATTAACTCTAAAGTAACAATTGGAAGCACATGTCGGTGCCTCAATAAATGTTAGAGGTTGCCTCTTGAACAAGAGCTAGCAATCTTCTCTCTCTTCTTTTTCTCTAATAAATAATTCTAAGAGTTAGCTAAGAAAAAATCATTGGGATGCTCTAAACAGATTTATAAAGCACACATAATTCTAGGTTGCACGGGGTTTTATACTTACCTTCTAAAGATTTATTTAATTATTGTACTATTTTTTCTACATTTCTTGTTCCTCCATCCCGGACACTTTAAATTCTCAAATCCCACGATTGGATTCATGTGATTTTCTCACGTTTCAAATTCACGTGTCTTCTCGATTCCCGTGTTTTCCCCCTATTTCCCTGGTTTCATTCATCCGTTTCAAACAGAGCCCGAGTAGGAAGTAACATATAAGGCCTGCTTTGGAACTCAAGAATTGTGGTGGAAAGATTGAAGGGATTGAATTTAAAGTTCGAAGGAAATAATTGCATGTGTAACCTTTAGAATGAAGGATTGGTTCATAAGAAATTTTGGAGGATATGAAAGTTTCCTCATCATTTGGGAGGAATTCTAGCATTAGCTCCAACCTCATGTTAAATTTCTGTGAAAGTTTGATGGCACATGATATCTCTCTCTCTCACACACACACTCACACCCACACACACCATGACCTTGAAATTCTTGTGTTTCTTCTGTGGCATATCCAAACAACTTGTACGAGCAATTTATGTGTTTTTTATTCTATAGGATTCAAGAACATATGTAACTTCAATCCTACGTTTTTTCTATTCCTAATTTTTTAGAATCCTAAATTATAAAGGAGCCCTTATTCTAACGAAAGCAATTGTGCTACTTAGTACTACCTCTATCCCATTGAAAGTGTCGTTTCGTTTTTCAAGAAGTCAAATCTTTTGAACTTTGACCATAAATATATGAAAATTTATAAATATTTATTTAATATAATTAGTTTTATTAGATAGATAATATAATCTACTTTCATAATCAACTTATTAGTAATATTTTTAAAAAATATAATCAAAGTTTAAAAAGTTTGACTAGCACGGATACCATAGCGACACTTTCGATGGGACGGAGGGTGTAATTATTTTTTGAAGGAACGCTACTTAGTAATTATAAATAGTACTCTTTCTTTGTTCCTTTCTAAACGAGAAAATGACGTGTATTAGGAGTCGTAAAATGATACTCCCTCCGTCCCAAAATATTTAGCATTCTAGCACCATCTAATTTTCTCAAAATGTTTGGCGTTCTCACTTCCCGATGTACCTTTTCCTTTTCCCAACACATCTCTATCTCTATCTCTCTCATTCTCGTTTCTGCGCACCTACTTTTACCAACTTTTCTTAATCCCCGTGCCCACTCCTACAATGCCAAACATAATGGGACGGAGGGAGTACAAAAAACGTTGTTGTAGGGCCCGTTCGTTTCCCCTCTAAAGCCCGAAACTCTCTAAAATTTAGAGCCCAGGAAACGAACGGGCCTCTAAATTTTAGAGGGCTCCGGCCTTTAGAGGCCTCTAAACCGAAGAGGGGGAGGGTATCTAAAACCCCGCATCCGGGACTCGCCCCTCCCACCTACCACCTTATCCACTCGGAGTCTCGGCAGCAGCTAGGGTTCTTCGCCCGCGTCGCCCGGAGTCGCTTGGCCGCCGCCGCCGCGCGCGCAGCCTACTTGCTCCGCCACCCGCCGCACGCCGCTAGGGTTGTTCGCCCGCGCCGCGCGTTCTTTCTCTCGTTTCCCCTGCTCCACCACCGGCGGCGACCAAAGATTTCCCCGTCGCCTCCGACGTCGTCCTGGCGTCCACGCGCCGCCGCCGCATCCCCCGCTTCGGTCCGTTCTCGCCACGAGTGTTGCTCCTCAAGCTCGCTCGATCCGGTCCGCGTAGATCTACTAAATCCCCCCACCATCCCATCGGATCTCGCCGCCGTAGGCACCCGCCATCGTCGACAAAGCAATCGTCCCCGTTGGTGGAAGAAGTTAGCGAGCAACTTCTCCTCCTCCATGGACGGGTACGATGGCCACGGGTACGGGGAGATGGCACCCGAGACTTCTTCTCGGAGCCGGATCCATTCTCGCCGCCTCATTCCGTGCCCGGCGCCGAAGGAGGCCGTCGGAGTTCGTCGAGCGGGTTGGGTTCCCGCTAAACTTCGAAGGCCTAGATCTCAACTCGCGATCCACCGGCTTCCCGACTTTGGGGCCTACGAGGACTTCCTTCAAGGCGACGGCCCTTTCGGAGGCGGTCTTGGCTTCGGCACCGGAGCACGTCCGAGATCCGGTGGCCCGGCCGCCTTGCCTCCACAGGCGCCGCGCGGTGGCTTGTCGCGGTGCCCGAGCACCGCGGTCTACCGGCGTAGCTCCCGCCGCGGCGCCGGCCGTGGTGCCCGCCGCGCGAAGGCTTCGAGCGCCGCAGGAGGTTCTCGTCGTGGGAGGGGCGGCCCTAGTCGAGCAGCCCGTGGAAAACAGATTGTTGAAGACGATGGGACGCCCGAGGTATGTGCTCCGTTCGCAAGCATTGTTTGTTGTACCAACTTTCCCATCTAATACGATTAGGAATTCCATGAAATGTAGCAGTTTGATAGGGCTAACTGGAACACAAAGAATACCTATAAACTGTGTGAAATTATTGTGGAGCAAAAGCGTCGTGGTAACTACATCAAAGGCGCGATGCACAATCGGGCTTACAATCAAGTTGTAGAGAGCTATCAAGCTAAAACAGGGTTCGAGCATACAAAGAGTCGGATACGCAACGTGACTAAGCCAACCGAAAACCATTTATGGGTACTCGCAACTACTTAAGGAAGAAATCGGGGCTTGGAGCTAGGCCCGATGGATGGCCTCGTCTGCAACGGCTTCGTGGTGGGACGATGAGCTTTCGGTGCGTTCATCCTTTTCCACATACTTAAATTTTATTTCCTATCCACTCGTATACGTAGCAGGTCTTTGATAGTCCAAATGTGCTCATTTTTCATGCGAAGGCGCCCCGGATTGCAAGAAGTTCAAGCATGGCCCGCCATGCTAGATGAATTATTTCATGGCGTCGTTGTAGATGGCTCAACCGCTTACCTCCCTGGTCAAGTAGAAGAAGAGGAGGAGGAGGAAGAAGAGGAGGAGGAGGAAGAAGATGATGACATCCAAACCGAAGAGCCGGAGCTGCCCTTTGAGAACAGTCCCGCCACATCGGTAGCCGCAAGAGAGGGAGCAGCACAAGCAACTCTGCTACAAGCCCTGCGAAGAAGAGCAAGAGCCCTATGGTTCGGGTTTTTCGAACATTCTAACCCGAACAATGCCGCCCACGAGCAAAAGATGCACTTGATGCAATCGCAGGTCTCACTCGCTCAGGAAAGCAAGAAGAGCCAG
Organism: Chloris gayana; assembly: GCA_031894775.1. Lineage (NCBI taxonomy): Eukaryota > Viridiplantae > Streptophyta > Magnoliopsida > Poales > Poaceae > Chloris > Chloris gayana. The sequence goes on from JAUNZO010002295.1 coordinate 237,181, forward strand.
CGAGGAACAACTGCACGCCAACATGAGTCTAGTGAAGCAAAGGGCCCTCGAAGCTGGAGTGCGCAAAGGCAGTAAGCGATGGATGATGATAAGGGACCTTGCGGAAGATTCGGGTGGATCGAATTGTTCCTGGAGATCGAAGACCCCCAAGAAAGAATTGAATTCTCGAACAACTACGTCGACGCATTCTAGAATTGATCTTTCATTGCCTTTCTCATGTCATGGCACTTTCTTAATTATTTGTTTGTGGACAATATTTGTGTATGAACATTTGTTTGTAATAATTAGAATGCTCTCGTTGACTTGTGGTATGCCATGTATGCGTTGGTGAACCGAACGTCCATTTATTCGTACTTGAGTGTTTTACTTCTTTGTTGCCATTTCATGAAACCCTAGAATAATTTTCAATTACTTCAAAGATTTACTGATTTTTGTTATTATTTGCAGATTGATGAGGAAGAAAGGCTTATGAAGGCTTGGCAACAAATTATTGATGATGATCGAGAGCAATTCAATCAGCAGCTTCCGCTACTCATGTACGGTATGATGCACGACCTCCAACACTACAACAAAACACCTAGGATTAGAGAGCAGTCTGCCATTGAGAAAATCCATATGTTCTTATCGGATACACATCACAGTCGCACCATGTTTAGAATGAGCCCCGAGTTGTTCTATCTTCTCCATGACACATTAGTACACTCATATGGTCTTGAATCATCAAGCAAGAGTACAAGCATAGAAGCTTTAGGAATATTTCTTTGGATGGTAAGAAGTCCCCAACCTTTTAGACAAGTAGAGACCGTATTTGGGAGGTCCCTAGATACAGCTTTCCGTAATTTTTCAAAGGTCCTAGAGTCTCGTTGTTGCCCTTGCAGCAGATATTATTAAGCCTCGTTGACCCCCAATTCAGCACCATCCACCCTAGATTACGAGAGAATAGATTCAAGGGAGTTTTCAACGATTGCATAGGGGCCATTGATGGAACACATGTTGAAGTAACCGTACCTTCAAACTGAGTTCCTCGATACTTGAACAGAAAGGGAAGACCTCCCAAAATGTACTTGGCTGTTTGTGACCTGGATATGAGATTCATCTTTGTGCTTGCTGGGTGGCCCGGGTCGGTTCATGACATGCGAGTATTCACCGATACGAGTGACAAAGTTTGGCGACAAGTTCCCACATCCACCGGAAGGTAGTACTATTCATTTCCTTGTGACAGAGTAGTTTGTTGTTTAATTTGAATGCAATGAAACAAATGTGACATTATTTTCTGTTTATGTTGCAGGCAAATACTACTTGGTGGACTCGGGATACCCAAATAGACCGGGGTACCTAGCACCTTACCGAGGAACGAAGTACCATATTCAGGAGTATCGATTGGGAACCGGAGCAAGAGGTATGAAAGAAACATTCAACTATGCGCATTCTTCTATTAGAAATGTAGTAGAGAGGGCATTTGGAGTCCTCAAGCAGAGATGGAGGATGCTATATGGTGTTCCAAGTTATTCGATTAAGAAACAAAGCAAAATTATAGTTGCTGCAATGGCTCTTCACAATTTCATAATCCAAGTATGGTAACCTGGATGAGGAGTTTGCCTCCTTGGAACCAGAACAACGAGTGCAACGAACCTAGTGTGGTTCACCAGGAGGGCTCCTCAATTGATGTTGATGCAATAGAAGGAGAGGATATGAGCATGAATGCATTTCGAGATCAGGTTGCTCATGCTTTGTACTACAATTAATACATATCGTTTTGCTGAGTGTATGTTGGTAATTGGACAAGCTATTTTTTGTTAAGGTTTTTTTAATGTTGAACACTGTCATGTTACTTTTGTAACGATTTTTTGTTAATGAGTTGTGTCATGATTGTTTTGTATGATCAATTGGCAGATATATGGCCATGTTCATCCCTTACACATGTAGGGGCAAAAATGACATTTTCCCTGTTTCTAACACTTTTTAGAGGGGAAAACGAACAGCCCCTCTAAAATTTAGAGTGTCCCTTCTTTAGATGGTAGTTTTGCATTTGCTATCTAAACCTTAAACCCCAGGGAAACGAACGGACCCGTAAAATCATATGCGCGTGATCTGCTGGCACCGCGCATTGCTCGCACGTCAATCACTGCGCCTGTGCAGAAACCAGCAAGCCACAGCGCCAGCAGAACACATGCTTGGGTCCGAAAGTCCACTGTAGCGGCCAGCCAGGCAGCTATTCTTGGGCCTCCTCCCGCTATCTCATCAGCTGATCAGCTCTGATAATCTTTGGCGCAGTTGGTACGACGTGCAGCCATGATGAGAGTCTGGGCAGCAGGTGCAGCTGACCCCACACCCATGCACCAGAGTCCAGGCCAGAAGCAACAACACAAGGCTGGCTGCTGCTGCTGCTCGTGCCTCAAGTCCTCAACTCCCTTCACACCATCCATGGATGGATCCCAGCGGCAGGAGGGACACAGAAAAAGCGAAAGGCAAGAGTACAGCCATCGATCCAGCAGCAGAGACAGACGCAGGCGGAGGGACCAAGCAAGTGGTTGGGTGGGTTGATGGGAAAGAGGGAGGAGGGATGGGACGTTGAGATCCGTGGGACGGGACTGTACTGTCGGCCCGGGGGCGCAGGGATCTGCAGTCGCAGTGGCTTGTGCGGTGCACAACGCCTCAAAAGGTGCTGCGAGGCGTACGGATAGTGGCACCGAAAAGGGCAGGTCTACCCTGGAGAGAGAGAATGTGTGGGGGCGGAGTGGCACACTGGCAACCGCCTCGTGTCCCCACCGTTTGGGCCCGTTCAAGGTTGCCGCCGTTTGGTAAAGATCCGAACTTTTTTTAAAAAATAATCATTTTTTATCTAAAATTTTAAAAAAATCACCCTAAACTAAATTTTCAAGTTCTAGACGTTTTTGTCACGCCATTTTACATGACGTGATCACTTGAATGAATCACGACATATAGAATGGCGTGATTGTTCCACGTCAGCATCGACCGCCACGTCGAAATCGGGCGTAGATCGAGCTTGACTCTAATCACGCCAATCTATATGGCGTGATTGATAGGTCAATCACGCCAAATGAGCTGGCGTGATCGAACTTAGTGATTTTTAGCCGAAGCTAATGCACATGAAGGACAATTGAATCACGCCAAATGAAATGGCGTGATTAGTAAAGGTATCACGTCATATGAGATGGCGTGATTCCCTTCTCTCTCTAAATGTCCTTTCACTGATGTCATACGACATCATCAAGTTAAAATTTTAAAAAAACTCTATAAACTCTACATACAATGTCGGATTCGAATTCTGTTTTCACCATTGTGTTCTACATGACGAAACAAACAAAACTAGATCCCACTTGCATATGTTTCGAAGATTTCTTTTCATAATATAAATTACTACCTAATATATGGTGAAATTTAGGTTATTAAAAAAAATCTTCAAAACATATGCAAGTGAGATCTAGTTTTGTTCGTTTCTTCGTGTAGAATGCAATGGTGAAAACGGAATTCAAATCCGACATCTGTATGTAGAGTTTATATAGTTTTTTAAAAATACCTTGATGATGTCACATGACATCAACTGAAAGTGACATCTAGGTGAGAAAGAGAGAATCACGCCAACTCATATGGCGTGATTCCTTTATCAATCACGTCATCTCATTTGGCGTGATTCAATTGTTCTTTGTTCCCATTCGCGACATCAAAAATTACTTAAGTTTCCGTCACGCCCGACTATTTGGCGTGATTGGACTATCAATCACGCCAATCGAGTATGGCGTGATTGGGGTCAACCTCGTCTACCCAAAAATCCGACGTGGCTGACGACGCCGACGTGACAATAATCACGCCATGTCATCCGGCGTGATTCATTCAAGTAATCACGCTGGATTACATGGCGTGACAAAAACGTCTAGATCCTAGAAATTTAGTTTTGAATAGTTTTTTTTGGAATTTTAGATTAAAAACGATTATTTTAAAATAAAAATTCGTAAAGATCCTGCAATCCACAGCTGGATGCCACGTCAAATCATCTTCCGGAACGAGAACATACCCGGGCAATAGCCAGTCACGCATTGCTCAACTTCAAATTCGTCGGCAATGTCGGCGGAAGGTTTTGTTCTGGTAAACCGAATCCGATCAAGGTAGTAGGAGTACGTTGAATAGAGGAGGTCCACAGGGTAACATGCATCGCTGTTGACCAGACCTTTACTACTATTCGTAACGAGCAATGATCGGTGTCAAGATCGGACATTCTAGTACTGCAGCATCGACACAGACCCGATGCCTTTGAATGCGCCCGATCCGGCAAGCACGAGATGCATGCACCGCCGCATGAGTTGCAACTGTCGGACGTACGAGCACTGTAGCGTGTGGCATTGTGTGGACTGCCTTTACTCGCGCAGGCACGGTGCCGTGGATGCGGCCGGAAGGAGGGACCGCGCAGGACGCAGAGGCAGGAAAGCGGCAAAGGTCACCGCGGACAGTTGCGTTGCCATCGCGTCCGCCAGGATCGATCCGGCTAGGTAGCTGCCCGCTCCCGACGCCGCGGTCCATGCCCATCATCATCGTTATCGCTAGTACTATACGGGTAGCCGACTAGCCGTACATGACGCTACGGGCTGTGCCTGTACGCACCTCGAAACGAGACGACGCAGCAGGGAGGGCCAGCCATCAATAACGCGTGTCGAGGCGCTGTGCGCGCACAGTCCTCGTCTTTCTTTTCCGCCCTCTCTATAGCAGGGAGGGCCAGCCATCAATAGCGCGTGTCAAGGCGCTGTGTGCGTTGGATCCAAGGGACATGTGGGCGACCCCGCCGCGGACTGTGCACGGGATGGCCAGGGGTCAGTCGCGCCACGCCACGCCACGCCACCGATGTGAAGCCGCTCCGACACTGTTCGCGCCACCCGAGATACCGATCCGTACACGCAGCAGTGGTGCGTGTCGCGCGGCCTCATGCCGTTCATGCACTGGCGCGGCAGCGGGCGCGGGTGGTGTCCATCCCCTACCTCGGGCCCGTGAACGACGCCGTGTCGGGCTCCGATTCGCAGCAGGAGACGACGCCGATGCCGGAACACTGCTTCCGTGCATGCACACGCACCGTCGGTGCACAGTCAAGCGTATGCGCCTAGTAGTCCCACTGTGCCACCCACGAGTGGTGTCGCGTCGTCGTCCATTCGATTGGGTGATGCGCACGGTCACGGACCGGCAATGTACCCATCTGCTGAATGGACACGGTGGACCGGCAATGTACCAGCGACTGTTTGCATCGGTACCACAGCGCGGACAGACTGCCGTTATTAGTAAGGCCTGTTCGTTTCCTGCCCTCTAAAATTTAAGATCTGTCACATCGAAGAGAATCTTACTATTTATCAATATTTCGATCAATTTAATGACAAAACCCTTTTACAGATTGGTGTTAATTTTCGAGATGAATCTAATGAGCTTAATTAATCTATGTTTTGTTAAAGTGATGCTACAGTAACTGTCTTCTAATCATAACTTAATTAACCTTATTAGATTCGTCTCGTGAAATAGTCTAGAGACCTGTAATTTATTTTATAATTAAACTTTATTTAAGCACTCCTAAATAGTAAGATTTTTCATAATGTGACAGCTATAAAGTCTAGAGCCTCGGAAACGAACACACTCTAAGGCCCGTTCGTTTCCACCCTCTAAAATTTAGATATCTGTCACATCAAAGAGAATCTTACTATTTAAGTAGATCTTTTATTAATTTAATAACAAAACCTATGTCGCGCCCCCTCTAATTTGCGAGACGAATCTAATGATCCTAATTAATCTATGTTTTACTACAGTGATGCTACAGTAAACATCTTCTAATAACACTATAATTATCCTCGTTGGATTCGTCTCGTGAATTAGATAGGGGTCTGCAATTAGTTTCGAGATTGAAACTTGTTTAAGACTTCAAAATGATAAAAATCTCTTTGATTTGATCCCTCTAAAAATTAGATAAGGGAAACGAACAGGCCCTAAGATCGTGATCGATCGCGCTGCATTATGGGGCGAGATCGCGACGACCGTCCCCGCCGGTGGATCGATCGGGGACCCGCACGCCACCGCGGGTAGTGGACCCGGTAACTGGGTCAGCCCGGGCAGCACAGTGCGGTATGGGGGCGGGTGGACAAACGGACGACGGAAATGTCCGTTCCACATCAAGCCGGGGTGGCCGGTGCCTGTTGGCGCCGTATCGCGGTGGGCGCCCCATCCGTCCCGCGCTGCTGTGGCGGGTCACTGGTCCCGGGCCCTGATTCCTGAGCCGCGATCTACGGGAACGCGCGTAGGGCCGGCCGGCGGGCGAGTGCGGGCCGTGGTGCAGCGGCGGTAGGCGTGGCACTTATTGGTACGACTGCCGTGTGTTTGTTAGCCCCAGCAGTATATCACGCTCTTCCCGTTGCCGATGTTAATGCCCGCCCGAGACGAAGCCATCACATGCGCAGCAGCGGTGGCCGCGAGCGCTTGGACCGCGCGGGTGGTCCAGGCCCCGGCAGGATGACGACCCAGGGCCCTGCCGAATCGGACCGGTCGGCCTTCAACTCGGGCAGGCGAGAGAGGACAAACGCACGGCACGCGCGGTGCCGACGATCCCGGCCGCGCCGGTGGATGGAACTGCGGGCAACGAGATCGTCGTGGTAAACAAGAAACCCCCGGCGAGATTCACGCGTGTAACTGCCGCCACGGCCTCGGGAGCCGAGTCAAAACACCCCAATTAAGTGCGCCCACCGCTCTGTCCGTACCGCCTGCTGTTGCCCGACGACGTACTAGTACCGCACTCTAGATATACGAGTAATTAAACGCGCTGCTGGTGCTGGTAACTTGTGCGAAAGCAAAGGCTGATCCGGGTCAGCAGCAGGGCATCGTGGTCACGCACTTGGCGTTTCGGGAGCCGTATTCAAGCCCGGTGGTGGTGGTGGCCCGGCACGGATGGTGCGCCCCCATTCAATGGCTGGCGCGCCACGGACGGTAGGTCGTGCGTGCGACGGGTGCCTGCACCTGCCTCGGTACGCTGCCTTCTGCCGTTAACACCCCGTGATGACGAGCACGAAAAAAGAATTGGCTCGCCCGCATATACCCGTTGGTTGCATTGCTGCGCAATTTCCTTGGCAGAAGACAGGAGTGACAGGAGCGCAACCATCCAACGGCGAACGGATGCGTACAGTGCAGAGGCAAGCGAAGCGACAAAGGAACGTCAGGCTCCGGCCAGAGGGCGGCAGGAGACCCGACGGGACTCCCCTCCTCCTTTCCATGCTGCGCCCACGTGGACCCCGCGCCACTGCAGTCCACATCTCGCGTCACGCCCAAACGAATCCGCAAAGAAATGAAAAGATAAAACAAACAAACCGGAAAAAAGACCCCAAAAGAAACGGCACAGAAAAGACGAGGAAAAGCGGTGGTGGCACTACAGTAAACGGATGCCATTATTAAAGGCTGGGAGAAAGCGAGCGGCCCGGCATGGCATCCAATCCATGCGTCTGCTTCCCGTCCCTCCCTCCTCGTCAAAAATAAGAGAAAAAAATCCGGCAGCTTTTGTCCCCTTGCAGGCGCCCAACGTGTCTTCCCCGCACCGCGCGGAGACCCCATCCTCCGTATAAATACCCGCGGCCCGGCCTCCCACCCAACCTTGCCATTCATTTCCTCTCCTCACGCCACCCCATCGTCCCTCTCTTCTCCGCGCGATGGCCGTGCAGGCGCAGCAGCAGTGCCTGTCCCACGCCTTCCTCCCCCACCACGACATCGGCCACGCGTTCGGCGGCGGCGGCGGGATGCTGCTCGACGCGCTGGGCGTCGGCGGGATCGGCGACGCCGTGTTCGGCGGCGACGCGCAGCAGCCGCGCAGCGAGCTCACCTGCACCGGCACCGACGCCGCCGGGTTCCTGCCCAGGAAGCGCGCGCGCGTCGCGGTGCCACAGGGAGGGTTCGTGGAGTGCGGCGGCGGCCAGCGGGGCCTCGGCGTTCCCCTGGCGATGCCGCTGGGCCAGGTGTTCGACGGCGACGTCCAGAGCAGGGCTGTCGGGTGCGGCGCGGCGTCCACCAGCGGGCGCGCGGCGCTCTCGCATGGCGTTCTGGCGCAGCTCTACCACCAGGACATGGAGATCGACGCTGTTGTTCGGCTCGAGGTGCGTACACGTTTCGACTACTTCTCTTGTTCCTCGTAGGATTGCTTGATCAATGGACACAATCGCTTGGTTTAGTCGAATGGTGTTCTGACTCAATTTCTCATCACGTCCCTGCAGATGGAGCGCACGCGATTGGGCCTCCAGGAGTTGCGCCAGCGGCAGGTGCGCGCGGTGGTTGCCGCCGTGGAGCGCGCGGCGGCGGGACGCCTCCGCGCCGCGGAGGCTGAGCTGGAGCGCGCGCGGTGCCGCAACGCGGAGCTGGAGGAGCGGCTGCGCCAGCTCACCGCCGAGGGTCAGGCGTGGCTGGGCGTCGCCAGGAGCCACGAGGCCGTCGCCGCGGGGCTCCGCGCCACGCTCGACCAGCTCCTGCTGCAGCAGCCCGCCGACGGCCACGTCGCCGACGGCGACGCGGAGGACGCGCAGTCCTGCTGCTTCGAGACCGCCGGCACAGCGGCGGGTGACGCCGCCGACGGCGACGACGCGGCGTCCGCTAGGAGGGTGGCGTCGTGCAAGTCGTGCCGCGGTGCGGAGGCCTGCGTGCTCCTGCTGCCGTGCCGGCACCTGTGCCTGTGCCGCGCGTGCGAGGCCGTCGCGACGTCGTGCCCCGTCTGCGCCGCAACCAAGAACGCCTCGCTGCAAGTCCTGCTGTCTTGAGCGCGGTACCTCGTGTCAGCGCTCCGGTGGCAGGCGCTGCCGGGTTTCGTCTTCGGCCTTCCGGCGCATGTGTGGGTCACGTGACCCGCCTGGCCAGGATCTTTTGTTAATGCTTGTAGAAACGCCCGTAATGGCATGTTTAGGCTAATTTGACCAGGGTTATGTATCTGCTCAGAAGTGAACAAGTGCTCTGCTCAGAAGTAAACAAGTGCTAACTTTCCTTAGCGTTCATTTCACGGGGTCGTGCCTTTGCCACCCATCTCTCTTCTGCTGATGCTCGTTGGGGTTTGCAATCGGCTCTTTGATTGAATTGCGGTTCCCGTGGTGCGCAGCAAGTTTCAAAGTCGTTTCTCTTAACCTGGAATCGAAAAATAAATACTGCATACGTCTGTTACTGTTTTGTACTCCGTCCTCCATACGAGTGTGTAGTGATCCGGTACGCCACGCAGGTATGCTTGCTGTAGACAGCAGTGACGCGAACCGGTCCGTCCGATGCCGCCAGCGCACGGCAAAGGCGTGGATCTTATCGCGGCGGGTCCCATATGAGCTGTCCTCTCGGCTCACCTCCGCTGCGGCTGCGTCTACCACTGTTGGTGCTGCCCGCAGCGCATAAATGGCGTGCGGGTACCGCCGAAGCAGATCCTTGTCGGTACAAATTTGACCTGTCCGGCGCGTCACGGTCACGCACGGACGTCTCGCCCCACGCGGGAGGAGAAACGGACGGACGACGGTTTTCACCGTTGCCTTGCCGCACTCAAGTTTTACCGCGGGGACTTTGATCGCCTTGAAACGGCAATCCGCTTGCTGGTCAACTGCCTGCCTTGCCGCTCTCGCTCCACGCAAGTGAACTGGACCGGCGGAGGCGGGCATCTGCGTGCGTGCGTGCGTGCGAGCGAGCGATTCCTTGGCAGAATTCGCGGCCTCGAAGTTAACGGCGAGTCGTACGTACGCTCGGGTTTCACGTGCCTCCACGCCTGGTCAATGCGGTGCTGGGAACGCTTCGAGAACGAAAAACAAGTGAAAAGATGCATGAACTGGTATCGGGAACGAACGTCGACGACGTGGGCGCTCGCGTTCGGCAGAGCGTTGAGGCGACACCAGACAGACAGACAGGGCATGCAACGCAAGCAAAGCGACGGGTGGATGGTGAGGTGAGGGCACCGTACGAAAACGTCCCGTCGTCGCCCGTCCCCAGGCGGCACAAGCCTTTGCTCGCCGGAACGCAACGATTCCTTTCGTGGGCGCAGGCAACCGGCAGGCGCCGCGAAGCAGCCGGGCAGCGTGCGCGTGAAGCGGCACCGCAGGAGTGCGTGAGGCTTTGACAGGCAGATAAGGCTCCGCTTTTTAGGGCCTGTTCGTTTCTAGCTATATAAATTTTAGAGGGTTAAATCAAAAAGAATTTTATTATTTTGGAGTACTTAAATAAAGTCTAATCTCGAAACTAATTGCAGACTCCCTATCTAATTCACGAGACGAATCCAACAAGGGTAATTATGGTGTTATTAGAAGATGTTTATCTGTAGCATCACTGTAGCTAAACATAGATTAATTAGGATCATTAGATTCGTCTCGCAAATTAGAAGGGGGTCGTGACATAGGTTTTGTTATTAAATTAATAAAAGATCTTAGTAAATAGTAAGATTCTCTTTGATGTGACGATATATAAATTTTAGAGGATGGAAACGAACGGGGCCTTAACCGGTGATCAGCTCCACTTTTTGTCTCGACAGCCGGGCATCGGAGACTGGTGGCAGCAGCAGGCACTAGGAACTAGACCTCTGGCGCACGTAAAGGCAAGGCGGGCGGGCACTTCGAGGACGTGGATCTGCCGCAGGCGCTCTCGCCCATCCAGTGCTTTGCTTGGCTTCCGCGCCCGCCTTCCTTGTGGGGCGCGGTGACATGTCAAAAGCCCGAAGACACCGACGTATCGGGCGGGGTCATGCTACCCGCTCTAGTGTAGGCCTCCTACTGATTGTCAGCTACGCCCGGTACGCCTCGGCGCGCGCACTGCTACCCCTTGCTCTACGTCGTCGGTATCCGGGCACGACGGGTCGTACTCGTACTAGACTACTAGCAGTGGCAGTCACCGATCCATCCATCGAGCGCATCAAACAAAGCTGCTGCGACACTTTGCCTTTTGTTTATTCTCCTGTTGATGCTGTCACCGCTGCTGCTGCCTGCCGCGTTAAACTAGGGTGTGTTCGTTTCCAGTTATATAATTTTTAGAGGTCAAATCAAAGAGAATTTTATCATTTTGAAGACTTAAATAATGCCTAATCTCGAAACTAATTGCAGACTCCCTATCTAATTCACGAGACGAATCCAACGAGGGTAATTATGGTGTTATTAGAAGATGTTTACTGTAGCATCACGGTAGCTAAACATAGATTAATTAGGATCATTAGATTCGTCTCAGTAAATTAGAGGAGTCGCGACATAGATTTTGTTATTAAATTAATAAAAATACTACTAAATAGTAAAATTCTCTTTGATGTGACAGTATATAAATTTTAGAGGGTGGAAACGAACGGGGCCTAGGAGTTCTTTACCCCGAGTCGGCCGTACGTTGTCACCTCGGGTAGCGGGGTGCGTGGTGAGTCGTAAACCATTCGTGGCGCTTTTTGGACTTACGCTTGCTTACCTGGATGGCTGGATGCGATAAGATACGGAGCGGGAGTAGTTAATGGAGCCATCTGCTGGGTGCTTATCCTAATGGTACCAGTCTCTACTCTCTACGTGCGTGTTGGCGTTGGTAGCACTCCGTGCGTGTTGTTTAGTCTGCGCTTTGTTGCTTTTAGCTACTGAACTACCGTCGCTGTTCTTTTAATTGTTCGTGTAGCTGCCGCACGGGGTCAAGCACGTGACCGCTGGGTCATCATCACAATATAAGATTCCGCTTGCGGAATTGGACACATCAATCTTGTTCTTGTTGCTCAGCTCCCGTTTCAAAGTGGTTATGAACTTATGATGCATTTCGTAATAAAAAAGTACTAGTTATGATGCGTTTGCTAAACCTGGGCAGATCTATGTAGGATTTTGTTCGGGTTGCCAGACCTGTTATCCGCTTATACTACGGCTTAACATGCTACTACTATCTCTTGTATCCTCTTCCATTATTACTTTTCTGAAACAAGATAAGTACTGTATGCTGCTTTGGTAGAAGCAAGGTACTACTCAATGCCGGTGGTGGACTTGGAATCTCCTCGAGGTTGGAAGAGAAACCTCCAGCGCAAGCCATCTGTTTTGTTTAGTTTCGTGCTACCCGCGCGTAAAGTCCCCATCAATGGCGCGCAACAAAACCGCGTCTAGATTAGAGTTTCCACAGGATCAAGGTGACACAACACATGGCTAAAGCAGAACATAGGCGATAATTAGCCACTGCTACTGCTAGTGATGAGAAGACCTATAGATTAGAGTGTAGGCGAACCTAAAAAGGCGTAGACGTGCGTGTTACAGTTGCACGTATCTTTTCGTTCCGATAAAAGAATCAAATAGTGTAGCGTGTCCGGACCCAGCAGAGCTAATGAGTGCAGCACTGGTAGTCCCTAGCTCAGAGCTAAGGAGTTGTCCGAACCGAATCCCACGATGCAGTGCCTGGAAAAGGGCATGTGCGCGCTTTTCCCTGCAAAGGGAAAAGGCTTCTCCGTCCCAGTGCTGGGTTGTGGGCCTCACTCTCTTGCTGCACAGGATTCTTAAACGGGCCGTTGAATAAACTTGTGCTCTCCGTGCCGTCCCCATCCGGATTCCACTCCAAGGAAAGAAGAAAGGCGGAGCCAGTCCGTATCAGCAGCAACACTCGACGGCTGCTGCTTCTTCCGCGCTCTGATGATGATGCGTCTCTGGTTCCTGCGCAGAGCCAGTAGTGTGCCATCTTTTTCGATATTAACCGGACCTGTTTTCTTTCTTTTTGCTTTTTGAAGAAAATTAGCCGTAGCTGTGGATCCAATTCTTCATGTGGGATCACTTGATCGGGTTAGTACACAGCTTGGATTCTGCTAGCAGTAGTACTGGCTTTTGAAGAATATAAACATTGATCAACCACCCATATCTAGCTTATATCTCAGACCCGCATCGCTATTTCGGGCATAAACGCTCGATTATTCTCCAGCCACTTTGGCCGTACGACAGGATTATTCGATCTTCATCGTCGTCAGGCACTCGGGCTCTGTCAATAATGGTTGCTCTAGTCTCGGTTAGATGGTGGACACCACCGGCCGGCACTGGTTATGTTCTGATGGAGACTCGAGTGGCGGGCGAAGAAGAAGTGTGCGCTTGCGAGAGGGAGGAAATCGAATCCTGAGTTCGGTCGGCAATGGAAAGGTAAGAGGCATCCATCGACGAATTCGAGCGATACGGATGGGTGGTGGGCGGAATAATTATCCAGACGGAATCGGGTTGCGGCTGCGCGGCATTGGCGCGCTTTGATGATTGTGCCGCACGGAAAAGGAAACCCGGAACGGGGAGATGGCCGGCGAGGTGTGCGGGGTGCGGCATGATTGGAGGAGACACCACCGAAGAGAGGAAAACAAGGGTAAAGTTGTTGTGAAACATTTGCTTCGTCAGACTCTAGGATCCGTGACTTGACATCGAATAGGTTTCTGTGGACATCACATCAGGAAATGTTCTGTCTCTAACGCACAAAAAAAAATTGGTGCGATTTCCAGGATGGAGACACGTCGCGAGAGCACTTTGTTCTCGTCGTCGTTACTACTCGCGAAGCATGTGCTCCCGTCGATGCCGTCCGACGACTGAGCTTCAAAGCGTATGATGAAGAGCGGATCGAGACAGGACGACAGTGGCGACACGAATCAATCTCGCGTAATCGTCAGACGCAACGCGACGAGAGAGAGTGGAGGAGGCTCTGATTATGTGCCCGTACAGGCGGCATATTCCGCCCGATCGATCGGTCTCCGCGAAAAAGATTGTAAAGTAAAAAAAAAAAAGAAAGCGCGGTTCCGATGTGATCGTTATTTAGGTCCCGTCGGTGCTCAGCCAATGAAGCGAGAGATGGACGAGTGCCCGAGCAGCCAAAGTGGAAAGAAGAGGCAGGCGCTCGCTCATCCGTCGCCTCGGCGTCACCTGGTGGGCCGTCGAGCACTCCATGCCTGCTGATAGCCTGATAGCGAGTGGTACTACCTGCCTTTTTTTTGTTGCTCCTCTGACTCGAACGAACAAACAAATCTCGCTCAGGCCAAAAGTTGCAGCTAACGTGTGGAGAGTGGGGGGCTACTCGAGATCTGAATTCCCATGGATCACTTGATGCCTGCAACCTTTTGATCTTTTTTCCCGGTCTTGTGCTCGCAATCCCCCACTTAACGAAAAGTTGGACGAAGAAAAGGAAAAGCTGCGCCATCCATGCATAATGCCGCGTAGACTAGACCGGATGCACCCATCATGCATGCCTGACCTGTCTCGCCACTACCGCACACAGCCCACCCATCGCATGAACTGCATCTCACCTCACTTCCCCATCACCTTCCCTGTCTTTCTCCTCACGCATCACGCTTTTGGACGTGAATTGTCAGAATATTTTCGTTTGAGATAAAGAGGAAAGGTGTTATTCCCTCGTCTGAATAATCCTTTTCTCGCGCTATCTGCCTACCAGTCTATGGATCTAGTAGCTCGCTGGCGATGATGCTCGGTGTGTCCACCTTTGCTTGGCGCGCATGCAGAATGGTGGGTGGATGTGGATGGGTCCCTCCCTTTTTGGCGGGAACGGAACTCAGTTTCCTCGCTCCTTTATCTGCTTCCTGTTCGCTGATGACTTTGCCACAGCAGGGTGATGGTGAAGCTTGCCGAGTCCAAGCGGAGCAGCGAGAAAGCGTGGGCCGCATGGACCCGTGCATGGCTGGATGGACGGCCACGATCCGATGCCCGTTGCTCGAAAGCGCCCGTGTTGTCGCCCATTACCGACGACTGATGATGCCTCCCTAGTCTGGTGGTCTACTCCTATCTTCTTCTTGCACGATTCTGCTGTAGCTGATAGCGCTGGTGTCCGGCAGGCTGGAAGAAGTTCACGAGAAAGGCGCGAATCAAAGCTGTGCACGCGTGATGGCCAAGGCTGGTCCTGCGGAGAATGCGACCTCCTGTCCGGCGGTCCGGCCGGCTGCTGCTTGCCGGCACTGTTATCGTTTTTTTCCTTGAGATGATAAGTTCGGCGACTGTGTTAGCTGGACAATGTCTCTTGCATGCCACTTATTGTTGGAGCGTGGTGGTGGCTAGGGCCCTGTTCGTTTCATCGCCTACTAAAATTTAAGCATTGTCACATCGAAGAGAATCTTATTATTTATGAATATTTCGATCAATTTAATGATAAAACCCTATTGACAGATTGATGCTAATTTTCGAGATGAATCTAATGAGCTTAATTAATTTAGGTTTTGCTAAAGTGATGCTACAGATAACTGTTTTCTAATCATGACTTAATTAACCTTATTAGATTTGTCTCGTAAATTAGTCTAGGGACCTGTAATTTATTTTATAATTAAACTTTATTTAATACTTCATAAACAGATAAGATTCTTTTTGATATGACGACTTAAAATTTAGACCATAGGAAACGAACACACCCTAGAGGATCTGGCGGTCCATTCAAAAGGTTCGAAAGAGTCCGGCTTGTTAACGCTCCTGTCAGGAGCACGCCACTGCTGGTTGCTGGAAAAGGCACGAAACCTCGTTCCTGAACATGGCTTAAATAAAAAATCAATGGACACTGCAAGGTGCAAAACACAACCGTGTGCTCTTCACTGGCTGAAAACGTTCAAATCTCCCGTAGCCCATCACCATCACGGGGAGTAATGGGTTCATCTGGGCCAGATCAACGCTTCACACAGGCTTTGCACAGCACGGGCTGACGCCGGCCTGATCTAGCAGGACCTAATTTCAGCCCATATCGAGCCTGAAAATCGCGGGCAACATGACGGGCCTCACGGCCCTCTTCTAAAAAAATACCGAAATTAATCTTTGTTTTTCCTGTTTCCCCCTTTTTGACTTCATCGCCTCCGCGAAAGCGAATCCCGCAACCCAATCCCCTCCCCGCCGGCAATCGCGGATTCTCACTTCACTCGAGATCACAGAAGCGAAGGGCGGAAGCAAAGCCACCCGTTGGATTCGCTCTCCCAGTTCATCCTCATCTGAGACCCCAAAATCATTGCCGGTGTGCCGGCGTACTCATCCCGGCGACCGCCCGCCGCCGCTGTTGGTGGAGAGGAATCCGGTGCCGAGCCTATCCGATCGGCGTGGGCCGTCTCTCATCCGGCGCCCACTTGGGGCGCGGCCGTCGGGTTTGTGCGGATGCCGGGGGCGCGCCCACGCCCAGTGGCCGGTCGCGCGGCGCCTCGTTGCGCGTGCCTGCCCGCAGCGCGCTCCATGCCTCCCCGCGCGGCTACAAATGTAGCGCCTCGCTAGAGGACTTTCGCTGCGGTTTCAATCACCATCAAAGGAAAAAGGTTTTTCGTCGCGTGCGCTGCGCGTTTGCTCGGGTGTTCTGTCGATCGTCTGAGTTTGGATGGGCCAGATGGTGAGTTCACGCCACGAGCACAGACACATTCCGCCGGTCCTATCGCATCAAACTATACTTTTGTCGTGGTGGCAGCGTTCTATTTGCTTATCACTCAGTTCGTCGCTTTTATGATGGATAACCTGAATGAAATGGTGCCTTGTGCAGGTTTCGGACGAAAGATTTGAAGAAGAGGCTGCTCGGAACGGTAAAGGCGTAGAGCATTTTTTTTGTTCCTGTAGTGAAGCGTGTAGTTCTTGCTCACGCGAAGTCTGCTGCTTGCTACTATATCCAGTTTGATTTTTGGCTGTTTGCTCAAGCTTCTCATAATAACATTTGCTGTCGTTTTTTTTGTCAGGTGGGGTCATTAAGAATGGAAGGGAGATCTTATTCCAGGTGAGAATTTGTTAAAGGAAATCTCTAGACTGATTAGCTATTGTTCTTGTGTGCGATCACTGAGAGAATTTACTATACATGGTATCATGACATTACTCTTGACTTACTCATCTCATGATCTGTGTTTATCATTATATATGATTCACCTGCCGGTATCGACTCATAGATGCCAGTTCTTCTAGTATTGGTTGAGATTGCTTCCGTTCATGTGGGCTAATTATATTCACCCGTTGTGAATAGGCGATTGAAGTTTCCATTTGGCCATTGATAGATATGATTTCAGACTTTCGGGAAATTTCACTACTACTCATCAGGATCATTTACCTTTATATGATTGACTTACCAGTAATGAATCATAGATGCAAGTTATATTACTGGCAACCTAATTATGCCTTCTGTTCAGTGTGTAATGTTCTTATATCTTGTGCTTCTGTTATTTTCTAGGCTTACAACTGGGAATCACATAAGAGTAATTGGTGGAATAATTTAGAGGACAAAGTTACTGACATGGCAAAATCTGGCTTTACATCTGTGTGGCTCCCTCCGCCAACACAGTCACTATCTCGAGAAGGTAGGCTAGCCAACGTTATGCTTCCTTACACAAAACAAAGTTGCAAAGATAAATGGTTTGATATTTCCTTCTATAGGATATCTACCGCAGAACCTGTACTGCCTTGACTCCTGTTATGGTTCCCTTGATGAGTTAAAAGCATTGCTTCAGAAAATGAATGAGCACAATGTTAGGGCAATGGCAGATGTTGTTATTAACCACCGAATTGGCACTACTCAAGGATCCAATGGGATGTACAATCGTTATGATGGTATCCCGATATCATGGGATGAGCACGCTGTTACATCTTGTTCTGGTGGCAAGGTAACTAAACTGGCCTGTTTTGTGCAATATCTTGTTTACTGGCCACCATATGTTGATAACTTGCACTTCCAATATAAGGGAAATGAATCCACTGGCGATAACTTCGATGGAGTTCCAAACATAGACCATTCCCAGGCATTTGTACGTAAAGATATTATTGACTGGCTTATCTGGCTTCGGAAAACCATAGGTTTTCAAGATTTTCGCTTTGACTTCACAAAAGGGTAACTGAGCAAATGGCTTAGCCAAAATCAAACTATGAAAGCATGAAAATTAACTACAAATCGTAGTGTAACATTCTGATTTGATAACTTTTTGTATAACGCAGTTATGCAGGAAAGTTTGTGAAGGAATACATTGAGGAATCAAAACCTTTTTTTGCAGTCGGCGAATACTGGGATAGCTGCGAATATAGCCCACCTGATAATCGTCTGAACTACAACCAGAGTAAGAACTATATCAACATTCTTATACCACAGTGATATAGTTTAGAGCCTAAGTACTCTAAAATGAATTGTTGATTGACAACTATTGATAGGATCAAGTTTTAGTTAATGCCATAATTAGAACATTTGCCACAGCCGTTCTCTCTCCATTTCATATTATTAGCAATTGTCAGTATAGTCTCTTGTACTTCTCTACTCCAACTGTAGGAGCTAACTTGACATGCACGACTTAATTTTAGTATTGAACATTTAAGTGAGTTAATATGATAATCTGTTTCGTTACATATATGGATGACCAACTAAAATGTCAACTAAATACTGAAATGTAGAGCATCCTTCTGACTCTTGCTTCTTGATACAGTAGACAGTTTATATTTTTGGTGAAACTCAGTTTTTTTTTCTTTTATCAGATGACCACCGTCAACGGATCATTAATTGGATTGATAGCACTGGGGGACTTTGTGCTGCTTTTGACTTCACAACAAAGGGTATCCTTCAGGTTAGAACTTATTAGATGTCTTTTGACAGGACCAAATATTTGGTTCAACTCATTTCTCTGAGAAGCACATATCTCTGAATCAGGAAGCTGTCAAAGGAGAATTGTGGAGTTTACGAGACCCTGAAGGAAAGCCACCTGGTGTGATGGGATGGTGGCCTTCAAGATCAGTTACATTTATTGAAAATCATGATACAGGGTCAACCCAGGTATACTAGATTCTTTTTTTGTCCTTTATTTGAGGGTAGCCTAATTGGGTTAGTATTTTCCTGGAAGTTTTCAGAATGTGCAAATGGGAATTCTAATAGAAAAGTACACAATTTCAGGGTCATTGGCCTTTTCCATCTGACCACGTCATGGAGGTATGCTTTGTGAACTTTGCTTCCTACATTTTATCTCCGCCCTTTCTTTGTCAGAATGCAGTATATTTTTTCCTTGAGCGAATAGCAAAACTGCACACCATTGTGATATTGAAAACTTTAATTTTCTGTGTAATGACTATGGATTCTTGTAACACGTAGTGAGTTTCAGAGTTAGAACTGTTAGTTTAGTGAAGTTTTTTTTCATCAGTCAAGGCTTCTTTTGAACTACCAAGAACCAAACCTTCATCAATTAAATCCTGAAAGATGAATTGTTTCATGAACAGATTCACTCATCAAACAATTCATTTTGATTAATTTCTTATAATTTTTTAGACACCATGCTGCTGCTTAACAGTTGTGTGAACTATGAACGTTCAGGGGTATGCTTATATACTCACCCACCCTGGCATCCCTACGGTGTTTTATGATCACTTCTATGACCAGGGAGCTTCTCTCCACGATGAAATTGCTAAACTGGTATCCTGCTTTTACCTTGCCCCCTCATTTTAACCCTGCATATTCGCAAACCATTCATCCTGCTTTAACTTTTCAAATGCTTTTAAATCAGATGGAGATCAGAAAACAACAGGACATACATAGTCGCTCTGCAGTCAAAATATTAGAGGCAAGGTCAGACCTGTACTCGGCTATCATTGACGATAAGTTGTGCATGAAGATTGGGGACGGTTCGTGGTGCCCCAGTGACCAGCAATGGAGACTAGCGGCATGCGGAGACAGATATGCTGTGTGGCACAAGTAACTTCATCAACACAGTTCCCTGAACATGAGATATTAATGTTTCTTTTATTTATTTTTATTTATGGAAACGACTATAGCAAATTGAAGCGCGCACCCCACAGTGGATGTATCTCAACAAGGAGCTCATACAAACACTAAAATTGAGGGAATCGAAGCTCCTGTGTTGGCCATAGCAGTGTAAACGTGCAATTGTAATATGTCATGCCCATGTTCATTGTTTAACTCTGAAGCTTGTAATTCGAACACATTTGTCACAGGATTTTGTTGGAGTTTGCATATCACCGGTAGAATCTTCAGTGTGTTGTCCACTTTTTTTAACAACTTGCCCAGAAGCCAGAACCTGACAATCTTCCAGAGGAAGGAGGAATTGAAAATTTTGGGCTGCTTCCTTCCCTCGCAAGGAGGCACATTTTCGCAGTCAAGTCTTCCCTTTGGCGCAAACTTGCTGTTTTCAAATATCCATTACAACCAAATCCCTACATCTTCGCTTTCCTACTCTAGCCCGTTCCGCTGCAAGAATTTGAGGAGCAAAACGTAAATCTCATCCGTCACCGCCACGCACGAAGTAATGGCGGGATCAGATATAAATCCGTGCCTCCCTTCCCGCCACGCCCCTTCGACGCCTCCCTTCCCATGGGCCATGGCGGCGGCGGCTCACGACCTCCCTTCCACAGTTCCACCTCTGGCAACCTTGGCTACTTCCACCTCCGCCTCGTTGTCCCCTCCCCAGCGCTTCTCGTCCTGCGCTCCGACCGCCTGTACTCCCTCTCTGTCTCCCGCCGCCGGGGCCACTGCCTCCGCCTCCTCCTCGACAGCCCTCGCCACCGCCGTGGTCAGGGCCTTCTTTTCAGCACCTCTGGCTGTGAACTCCGCCTCACCTCCTGGTCCTCTGACGCCGAGGGCGCGCGCGTCAACGGCCAGCCTCTCTCCGCGGGAATCCCAGCTGAGCTGGCTGTTGGTGACGAGGTCGCACTGCTGCAGTGCGGCACCAGGTGCGTTCTAGTGGTGGAAAGCTTCGTGCCATGTACAGGAGGTGAGACTGGTGCCGCCGCAGTTTTGAGGTCCCGCGGGGACGGGATCGTGTTGAGGGCGGAATCGCTGCGGAAACGGCTCAGGGCGATCTCCGAGAGCGAAGATCCCCTTTCTTTCTTCAAGGATTCGCTATTTTCAGGAAATGGAAGCGCAAGTGGCGGACTTAAAGAATTCAAGCGAGATAGTGACTCTGAATTACACCTGAACCATGCAATTGGTTCCGTTCCTGCGGTGAATTGCTTGCGAGAGGATTGCAATCTTGAACAGGACAAACTGGAACAACACGCTCATGTTGTAAACGATGGTGTTATTGAATTGCCTCAAGAGAGTAAGGGGTGCGCCAATGGCAGCATAGAAAAGAACAAATTCACAAATGTCAGTGAGGAGCAGTATCACAATGAGAGCAACTCAGATGGGAGCACATTCTTCTTGAACCGCCTTTCGGGATTTGGGCATGATTCGCGAGCCGAACCACACAGCGGAGTGACCCTTCCACAGCTATTCCATCCCGTGGAGAATTTGATGCGAGTATTTATCGCAACATTCACCTCAGATATTCCCTGGTGCGCCTCCCTTATTCATCCTCTTTATACTTGTTATTATGTTGGGAGATGTAGCTACATTCCTCATGGAGTATTTTGATGGCTCTCAGGTTTTTGGACTATTGTAAGATTCCTCCGAACCTGCCTGTGACAATAGCATGCCACAACAAAGAACGATGTTGGAGCGCAAGCCGTGACAGTAGAACGGCAGCCCCTTTTGAGAGCCACCCTAATGTACTATTAGTGTAAGTTTCGAGATCTATCAGTTTGATTGAACTAATGTTTTGATTTTCCCTTCTTAATACAAAGATGTGCAGCTCTCCTTCACATTCTAGAAAAAGATGATTTGACTTTCTAATCTATATTGTAGTCAAATCAAGTAAGTAATTTTCTTGTAAGAAGGAAAGTGAATTCTGAGTACTGACCTTGATATTTTTCCCCTCAAGTTACCCCCGATTCCCTGAAGAAATAGCATTTGGAAAGGATAGGAAGAAGCAAGGTGTTGCATGCCACCATCCAAAACTGATAGTGCTACAGAGAAAGAACAGCATCCGAGTTATTGTTACTTCAGCTAACTTAGTTCCTAGGCAGGTCAGAATTTTACTACTAGCTAATGGCTTAGTTTGATTTGTTAATCCTTCTGTTTGGCCTGAAAATCATGTTTTCTTGTGTTGATTCTGCTGCTATGCTCTTGCTGAAAGTAAAATATTTTCTATGCAGTGGCATCTGATAACAAACACAGTGTGGTGGCAAGACTTCCCTTTCAAGGCATCCCTGGACTATTCAGCTCTGTTTCGTGAAGCTGAGAAACCCGAATCTGATTTTGCTGCTCAATTAGCCTCATTTGTAGCATCCTTGGTCCATGAAGTGCCTAGCCAAGCATTTTGGATAAATGAGATAGCTAAGTATGATTTTCAAGGAGCTGCTGGATACCTCATTGCCTCAGTGCCAGGATTGTATGTGCAAAGTCCTTTCTGTTTGGAGCCATTATATTTCCTTACAGTAAGTTTAATTTTTCTGATATATCATACAGTATTATTTTGCTTAGGACCTTACAGTTAAAATAATCAAACATATAAAAATATCCTTTACCTAAAGATACACTATTTGAACTTTGCATATTTATTTCCCAGGAAGATACACTTGGCCTAATGAACTTTGTTTCTCAGCAACTAACCACTGCTCTAGGTTGTTATTGTTGTAGTTCTGTCTTGATTTATGATTGTCTATTCTACTTGCAAGCCATCATCCACTATTCTTTTTGCAGGGAAAACATGTTTTACATAATACATCTGCACACAGGATGTTTCTTGGTTCTGTTCAAACATCTGTAGTTGGTATATCTCACCGGTTTCACATACCATCTGATGCTGGTTCTCAACTGAAAGCCTTATCCTTATATCTTGGAAAATGTCGTGTGAATATGCATGGAAGTACAGAAGTTATCTTGAAAAGGAACACAAATATACCTGCAGATGCTAATGCTGTGAGTGTCCATGTTGCTGATCTGGATAATTTTTCCGAGGAAGGTATGCATAACTCACATTGCGTACTTTACTGACTGAACTTGAAATGTTAACTGAGTCAGTGTTCAGATACAGAGAAAAAAATAATGTCACACTTTCTTTCTTGTAATTAACCTTGTATAGTGCCCTGCAGGAGATTCTGTACATCTTGGATTCTTGCCTAGAGAGATTGCGAAGTGGGTATCACCCCTCAGTGACTTGGGGTTCTTCAGTTTTTCTGGATTTATCTACCCCAGAGAAGCCCTGGAAGCTGCTTATGGAGTAACTACTACAAAAGTGCAACTGCTTCTCTATGTATCAAAGGTACTCCGGGAAGTTGTGGAGAGACACCCTTTCATACATTCATTTCAGCTGTGAAGCCTGTCCATGCATATCTTAAACTCTGTCAATGAAATGCAGGGTCCAGAGTTTTCTCGAATTTCAGAACTGATACTTGACGATCATTTTCCTCCTCTGTGCTCTCTAGTAGCATCCTTGGACCGGTGCCTTGGACTTTGGAGGTTAGAAGAGGTTTGTAATTCTACAGGAATAACATATGTGCTTGATTTCTAATTTCCAATACCAAGTATCTGGTTAATTAATTTATCTGCATAATTAATGATGTTTTTTTCCATCACTATTTTTTCTTTTTAGATCTTTGCATTGTTCATCATTTCTAGTTTTTTGTGATTATTATTTGAAATGATGCAGGACTAGCCACAATATTACATCTTCAAATGTTTTCCCCTTCATGGCTCCACATCAGCATTGCATTTCCTGTAGATAACATACTGCACAGAAATGAATAGAAAAGCCGGCTTTGTTGGGAACGGCGGAAGAACAGAAAAATCGTCACAAACAAATAAATTTTACATTTACTGCCTGTGGATTTAATCATTCTACATTCTCCGTAACCTTTCTAAGCTGTTTTACAGATTTCCTAAAAAAATGTTTTTGAGGGCACAGTTGCTTATGTCAGTCTGTCCATGATACCTGTCTGTTTACCTATACTAATAAAGTTTTACTAACTGTAATTATATTTATTTGAAATAGGTGTTGTCAAAATTTAAGTGGCCTGAAACACTCGAGACTGATTTTATCTACAGTAAGAAAAGCTATCCATTGACATTACTGAAATTAATAATCATATTTAGGCTTTCTTACTTTAGATTTTCAATTATGTATAGGTGCATCATCCATTGGGACTTCAATTAATTCACAATTCATTGCAAGCTTTGCTTCAGCAGCTGGTAAACGGTCCAATCAGGATCTTGACTCTCAAGAATCTGATCCAGAGGTAATACTTGACATTTTATCTTTAAACTGCTCTGAGTGTTTTTTTTTTGGGGTACCTACTCTGCTCTTGCTTCATTTTCCAGTGGGGTTGCTGGACTGCAAAGAATGAGCTAAAGAAGCCATCAATCAGTCTTTTATTTCCAACAATCGAAAGGGTGAAACAAGGTGCTTGTGGAATACAGTTGTCAAGATATCTGCTTTCTCTGCCGGAGGTGGATATTCTCTTTCTACAACTATTTTTTTTGCCATAATTTACAATACAAAAACAGCTTGTACTTCAATCAGTTTCCTTCCAATGAAGCTGCATATGTATAAGGGAGCTTTACTACACTGTATCTTGAAGTTTTGCTCATGGAAATAGACTGGACAGAAGTGCTAATAAATTGATCCTTGTGCAGTAGGACTGCTTCATCCGTTGTACTCTCATCCATTCGTTATCTTTCCTTGCCTGAAACTTCTCAGCTTATTTGTAAGACATGGCTTTATTCTGTTGCATCTAATATATTACCTTTTGTAGAAAACGTGGCAAAGATTGAGATCCACTGGCATATTTCATGATGCAATCCCACGTCCATATACCAGGATGGGGCATCCGATGCATGTTAAGGTATGATCGTTTTTTGTGGAATGTATTAGTGTTCAACAGTTTTAACCTTTTGGAGTTGTTGAAATATTTCTATCATATCAAATAGTGATTCAAGGTGGATAATAATGACAACGAAATATTGATTCTCTCAAAATATGGCTTGATACTTAAACAGCCTATTAGAAATAAATGATGATGATTTACTCTGGTGAGGATACTACTGACAAATGAGTAATTGTCAACTATGTTTTTCCCCTAAAGTCTTGACTGATGTAATCTTAAACCTGACAGCTGAGACTCTTATATTTTTTATGTAAGTACTCTAAATTGTTGTTTCGGCTTACTATTTACCTTCAACCTGATCTAGTGGACTGTCGCATTGCATCCATCCTATGTGACTTGCCCCGCTCTTCATCTTGAGTTGTTATTCCATGATACAAATGTTTCCCTAAATGTTTGTAGAAGTTGTTAGTATATAAACTTCAGCTATGACAGTGACACTGCACTATACCAGGTTGCTCGAAGACGCTTTGAGTCTCAGCTTGGTGGACACTCGTTTGGCTGGATTTATTGCGGATCTCATAATTTCAGTCCAGCTGCCTGGGGACAGCTACTATCTCCTCCATCAAAAGTCAATCCTACTGGATCCAGTGCAGCTCCATGTGTTAAAAAACTGCACATCTGCAACTACGAGCTTGGCATCATACTCATTTCTCCACCACCAGGCATGCCGAAGCATGCAATGAAAAGGATGCACGGGATTGATGACATTTCCCTGCCATTTGTTGTCCCTCCACCGCGATATAAGCAGAATGATAGGCCAGCGACTCCTTTGGCCATGCGCGAGGCCATGGCTGAAGCTTGTGTTTTGCAGAGCAACCGTCCAGTGGACATATCAGAAGAGACTGACGAGGACATACCGGATGAGGAAGATGAGCATTTGGTGGAGTTATCTGACTGTTCTCAAGAAGAGAAGGAAGAAGAGAAGATTTATGCAGAGACGCTATGGGGGCAGGTATATTCTTCACAAAGCCAGGAAAAGGATTAGTGAAGCTGGGTCAAGCTCTTGGTTCTCGGTGATACTTATTGCAGAGGGCTTCTAAAATAAATTATATTACTGGAGGTTTAACATGATGTGTTGACGGATGTTCCTAAAGTTTTTCTTGGAAGCTCAGATTCGCATATTTGAATGAATTGATCTTTCTGAAGAAGAACAGGTTGTTGTATTGAGTCCCCCTTCTGGAGTTGTATAGAGACCCATTTCAGGAGCAGAGGCAAGAGATCTGTCTTGCGATTTACCCAAATCATGATTCTTCTTAGCGGAACTTATTATATTAACATTTGTAAGATTCGATGTACCGTGTGCATATATATGATTAGTATGTCACATTATTCTTTGTTGTACTAAAATAGTTATTACAAATTCTTAATTGTTGTACTACGTATATAATTTTTCTGAAGAGTCTTGGAACTGAGGATCCAGTGTGTATAATCTTTCATTCAGTTCGCTGATCTTCCATATGTTGCTATATCCGAAGAAGTCACTCTGTTTAGCTCTTTAGTTGCAAGCTAACAACATTCATACTAGTTTCTATACTCCCTTTCGCCGCTAGCTAACAGCAGTTTCACGGGATTATTGCCGTCATGTGGTTAGATCTGGGCATGCGTCAGTTTTTTGTTATTGGTTTTGTTTACAAGCAAAAAATCCACCGTTCTCACGCCGTACTGGTAGTGGCAGCGACCGGCTACAGCCACAGGGAGACAAGCAAACGACGTGGCAGCGGGAGGCCTCCACCTCCTCACTCTA